>JAJQKJ010000139.1:0-50529 GCA_029574335.1 Rana kukunoris
TTGACAGTTTTCTGGTTGGGGAAGGAGGGGAGCAGTTCCCTTGCCGGACGTGTTTCCCCACGCCCGTACCAGAGATTCGAGTTCTTGGCATTCATTTCGGCCCGGGAGATTATCCCAATGCTAAACTGCGGAGCGCAGGCTGGTGAGATGCCACTCGGAAGGTGAAGGCCTGGAAAGGTTGGAAACTTTCCCTGAGGGAATGGGTAAGGAAAATGGTAAGCTTGGTCAAGACGTACTTATTGCCTGAGTTTCTCTTTGTAAGCTATGTGTGTCTTTTGCCAGCATCTCTCTATGCTCGGGTCTATGGTCTGTTCTTCCTGCTGTTGTGGGGAAGCAGACTGAACCTGATCAAGAGGAGGTCACATACCGCCAGCGACGGCAAGGTGGGTTGGACATGGTCAACCCGTTGGTGTTCTTTGTCACCATCTTTGTTAAATACAATTTGCAGTCCATATTTGTGGACGAGCCTTCCTGGTGGGAGTGTTCATGCAAGGACTGGCTCTTGCTGTTCTTGAGGCAGTGGGGGGAGGGGGGGAGGCCCGGCGATCTGAGGAGATCGCATGGGTATCTCCCTTCCTATGTCCCCCTGGCATTAAAGGTACTGAGGCAGTGGCGGATAACTGCCCTGGAGGTGGGCTCTTTGGGTCGGCGGGAGCTGTACCTGAGGGTCATGGCCTCGGACATTTTGAAGCCCCTGTCTTTGAGGGACTGCCCTGAGAGGGTCCTCACGGAGGGGCTAGCCCTCTTGAATTCTTCTAGAATTCCAAATAAGTTTTGGGATCTCGCATGGAGGTCGTTCCATGGACGACTCTATGTCTGTGCGAATCTCAAATACAGGAACCTGGGGGACAGGGACTGCCCCCGTCAGGAATGTGGTGGGACATTGGAGACCATGGACCATTTTCTGGTCCAATGTCCCTTCAACATGGAGGTTCTTACGAGGGTAGGGGGTGCCATTGGCTACCCCAGCCTTCCGGCCCTGACCTATGCTGAGCGAGTGTATGGTGATTTTGGGGTCCGCAGGGGATTTGAGTTATCGTCACTTTATTTAGTCAGCCTAGTTATGCTTTATTACACTTGGCACGCTCGGTGTTTGGTGTCCACTAGGGACAAAATCCTGTCTGTGCATGAGGTGGTGGGCGATATCTTTCGGGAGTTGGTGAAGGTGCGGGATCTGGAAAGGAGCAGGGTCGGGCCTGAGAGGTGTGCCCATTTATGGAGGGGGTTCCTCTTCCAGCCCCCTTAGGTCACGGCTCTGCCCCTCTCCATGGGTAGGGGCATCTATCCTTTTTCACCCCCTTAGATTTTGTTTATGGTATTTTTTTTTTAAATAAGGCTACAGACATGTCTGACTATCATGTTCTTGCTCATACGTGGGTTGTAGGTATTTGTTATTGTGATGGTGGGGTGTGTTGTGGGTTGGCGATGATCTGGACAGTAGTGCGTTCTATGGACTTTAATATCTTCCTACTGTACCAGTGAGCCGTTTTAAGTGTTTTTTTTTTTTTGGCAATGATCTGGGCAAGCTTTTCTGATGGACTATAAAGACTTTCTCTTGTACCAGTGAGCCTGTTGTAAATACCTGTTCTGGTGCTATTTCTCTTTATAGTTATTTCTTGGTGGGTGGAGGTCGGTGATTTGTTGGTTTGTGTTTTGTTGTTTGTTTTTGTGTTATTTGGTTTATTTAGTTATTTTATATATTTGTTAACCTTTTGGTCGTAGTTTTATAAATAAAAAATTACCCCTCCTCGGTCTTCGCCTTCCGCCGGGGGGGTACACCTACCCCCCCCCGGTCTTCGCCGCCGCCGTCCGCCGGGGAGAGAGACACCCACCGATGCTCTCCGCCATGTTCGGCCAGGCCCACCTGTTCCCGGCGTACTGAAGAGGCGCACGCAAAGCCCCGATTTATCCCTCTGCGCATGCCCAGTATGCAAATGAACCTTCCGAGGTTCTAGCGTACTTTGCAAGCGCACGGGGATCGGGTACCAAAAGTCACTTTCCCTTTCAAATCGGCCCACCACACACGTTCAAACACATGTCACTACACTTCCCCTGCATCACCCCCCTCCCTCCCCTCATAAACTCCCGCCCGAATCCCCGATGTTTACATTACTAAATGCCGCACGCCAGTACTGCGTCAGGCGTGCCGTGCGCCCTCTCCTGGGCGCATTAGGCAGTTTGGTAAATGAGGAAACACGCTGCACTGGCAGCGTGTTTCTTTTGTAAATGTCAAAAACAGTTTTACTCCTGCTTGTGCACCATGAGTCATGGCGCACAGGCTTGGTAAATCAGCCCCTTTGTATTGTAAATGGAATTATTCTTTAATCAAGTGTTTTTGCAGAATGTTGCCTTTGGAATGCATTGCGTGATAAACATTTAAACTATTTCACTTGTTATAGTACAACATCAGTAACTATTTACATACCAAGTAGACCAAACATGGTTTTACTATAAAATTTTAACAGTATAAAACTTAAAATGAAACTCCATTTTATTGCTAAGAAAACACAATTGCTTCCAGCTAGGTTTATTTACAAGGTTCAGAAAAGTTCAACATATTCAATGTGTGTACAGTATGCATGTGTGATTTTTTTTCTTCTAACAATACCCTAGCCCTGTATATTCTGATTCCCGAGGAAGACATCTAAAAGTTTTTTGAAGTTAATGACATTTTCAGCTAACACCACTTCCTGGAGGAGGAAGTTCAGATTTAAATTGCTCTAAGGCCTCGTACACATGATCAAATCTGTCTGCTGGAAACGGTCGGCCCGACCGTCCCAGCAAACAGATTCGACCGTGTGTACGGGCGAGCCGACGGATTTGGCCACCCGACAGATTTCAAAGCATGCTTTGAAATCTGTCGGCTGGGAACCCGTCCGCCCGACATATCTGCTGGTTAGTATGCTAACCAGCAGACATGTCTTCTCGCACACGCGCCGAATGATTTCGACGCATGCGCGGAAGTGTTTTACTTCCTGGTGCGGTGACGTGGCGGCGTCAACGTCACCGTCACGTCACCGACACGTCAGCGCGCTGTCTGCTGGCGGGGATTTTGGTTTGCTCCTGTGTACACGCGAGCAAACCAAAATCCAAGCAGACAGATCTGTTCAAATCGGTAGGTCCGACCAATTTGAACAGATAGATTGCCTCATGTGTACGAGGCCTTACAGTTAACAAACCCGTTCCTCAGTCTACAGTTAAACCGTAAATCATAGCCATGTCTCTCAGACCAGGGGCAGACTGACAACTCATGGGGCCTCCAGCTATAGGAGATTGAGGGAACGCCGGGCAATATGAGATTATGGGTCCCCCGGGCAATAGGAGATTATGGGACCCCCAGGCAATAGGAGATTATGGGACCCCGGGCAATAGATTATGGGGCCACACAGTATACACACACAAAAACACACACACACACACTATACACACAGTATATATACACACACTGAGAAGGTACTGGAGGGGCGGGGCAGCTATAATCTTGGAATTTTTATACCAAAAGGATGTCAGTAAGGCTCCCTAGTGGCATGGGGCCCTTGAGCAGTGCCCGAGTGCCGAATGGTCAGTCCGCCCCTGACCCCTTTCACACTGAGCCACCCATAGTGTCGGCGGTAAAATGCTGCTATTTTTACGGCCGACGCTTTGGGCAGGAAACACTCTGCCGGGAAACCCGACGAGAAAATAGAGAGCAGGGTTCTCTATTTTCCCCTTGGGATTCTCGGCTGTTTTCCTGATGGGAAAACTGCTATGAAGCATACACACGGGCAGGATTCCTGGCCAAATGCTCTCCTGGCAGTTTTCCTGCCAGGAAAACCAGTCATGTGTACGAGGCTTAAGGTATATATATATATTCCCTCCTAAGTGCCTCTTATCCAGAGTGAATACCTGCAATTGATACACATACATAAGGTCCTCTATCTGCCTTATTAGTTTTATTTCCTAATGTCCTGTCTGAGGATTGGTAACCAAAACTAAGCTCTATGTTTAAGATGAACCAATGTTTTGTAAAGGGGTAGAATTTTGTATTTATCTCTGGAATGTATGCCTTTTTTAATGCATGCCAGTATTTTGCTAGCTTTAAATCTTGTATGTTTAATAATCTATTATTACTTATTTTTGAGCTATATCTTGATGCCACTACTCTTTTTTGTATTGGACTTAGAGGTAGGTGATGACATTTCTCTGCTGTTTAAGCCCACTCCCCCCATTATTCAACCCCCCCCCTATATCCCGTTCCATATGGCACATTTTTTTTCTGTTCCCTACCAACTTAGATACTAGTTTAGGAGCTCTTCCACAATTCAAAAAAAAAAAATCCCCCACCAGAGCTACACACTCCCCATTTAGATGCAATTCGTTCCTATGCTAGAGCCAGTAATTGACTGAAAAGTTAGCCCAGTTCTCAAGGAGAATGAAGCCCTCCTTTTTACACTAGTTTCTCAGGTACTTGTTCAACTCCCTAAGCTCCTGTTGCTTCAATGATGTGGCTTGTCGCATAGATGGTATTATTAAAAATACTACCTTGTAGGTTCTTTTCCCAAATTTTTACCTCTAAAATCAGCTGGCAGCCAAGCCTGTGTGTTTTTTTTCTGGGCTGGGTGAGTGAGCAGCAGCTTCTCTGGCAACATCTCCCTGCCTCCTTGCCTTGACCAATCCCATCAGAAGGGTTGACTGAGGGCAGGCCACCTCAAATACTCAGGATCAGACTAGCAGAGTTCAGGTGTCAGAGAGGTACTCACCGAGGCCGAGATGCTGAGAGCGGTTCTCTCTTGCAACTAAATACACTTCACCCTTGGTGGTGGTACAGAGGGTGAAGGGCACAAAGAAGCACGAGCCAACAGAAGGCTGGGCAGGTCTTGCGTGAAGGTCACTGATGAGCTGATAGCTGTGCAGGAACTGGTAGACACTGGAGCCCAATAGGGTAGATGAAAAGCAGAGTCTAATTGCAGGTGGAGGGTCAAACCCAGGTGACCGGTAGCAAGTCCAAAACGGGCTAAGGGTCACACACAGATGACTGGTAACAAGTCCGTAAACAGGCTAAGGGTCAAGCACAGGAGACTGGTAGCAAAGTCCGTAAACAGGCTGAGGGTCAAGCACAGAAGACTGGTAGCAAAGTCCATAAACAGGCTGAGGGTCAAGCACAGGAGACTGCTGGCAAAGTCCATAAACAGGCTAAGGGTCAAGAACAGAAGACTGGTAGCAAAGGTTCGAAGGCTGTCAGGCTAGGAGCAGATAACAGTTCAGGTGTGCTAACTATGTAAACAGTTCAAGAACAAGAACACATACCATGAGCAGGTCTGAAATGAGCAGGTCAGCTGCGACTTGTAGTTCACCGCTGCAGAGAAGGGTAAAAGTTGGCTGGACCTTGTAGTTCCCGCTGCAGATAAAGGTGGGTGTTAGCTGGTGCTTGTAGTTCACCACTGCAGATGGATGTTGGGTGGTGCTTGTAGTTCACCACTGCAGATGGATGTTCTACAGTAGAATCAGGCAAAGCATAGTCCAGGCAAGCTGGGTCATACACAGGTAGATTAGAGTTCAAACGGTACCGAATCATAAGCGAACAAACAGGGTTAAACGAGTCGGGTCATACACAAAATACACAGAGAAGAATGTCAGGCTGATTCAAACAGTAGCACACAAAGGTAACTCTATCACGAGTACTGATTGGATGATGATACAGGTGATTTAAAGGTGAGCTGGCCAATCACTGTTGTTTCCCAGGCAAAGGCTGTGTCAGGTGAGTTGTGCTGGGTCCTAAAGGGATCCTAGTACTGACAAAGGCAAGCTGAGGGTCACGGTAGGAGAAGATCAGAGTAGGTCAACGTCAATCCGGGTCACAACGGGTAAACACAAGACAGGATACAGAGGCAAGAAAAACAGGAAGCTGAGAAATAAACCCAGAAATTGAACATGGAGCTGAGCAGCCTTTTATAGGCCAGCAAGGGAACTCACGCTATGCGCGCACCAGTGCGCATGCGCCGATCCTTTGAGTTGCACACACCTATACTGCACATGCACGCGGGAAAGTGGCAATTTCCTATTTCTTCCCTGAGAGTTCCCCCCTAGGGGGCGGCCTCTGGACACCCAATTTGGTCAATAATTCAGAGTGTTTCTTGTGGAAGGCTTGGATAAAATGTGGGGCATGCAAGTTACCTGAAGGTTCCCAAGAATTATGTTTGGGGGTAGCCTTTCCATTTTATCAGGCACTGAAACTGTCTAAGGGAAAAGAGAGAAGCACCAAGCCAATCCATTAAACAGCTTAGGAATTTATTCAGTATGTAAGTATAAAACAACACTAAAAACATGTGTGAAAAATGTTGGAGCACTTGCAGAGTGCTAGAGTGGGTGGGAACTTCCACATGCAGTGTCATAGGGGCACAGGAGGGCTGCCAGAAAGTCTCTATAGAGGGATGCACGAGCACCATGTGCAGCTAGAGCCTCGATACGCCTCATGGAGATGTCGGCTGTGTGTCTCTGGGTGGGAGTGGTCCAGGGCTGCAAACTGGGGAGCCGCCCACATGCTGTCTGGTCAATCACAACGCATTTCATAGGCACGGTCTCGCCTTTTTAATCAGCATGTCCGTTCCAGAAACTTCAGAAATTACGTATAACAATCAAGCACCCTACCGGTTTCGTTGGTGCACACCAACGTCTTCAGGGGTCATGTGGTCATGAACATTAGGTCCACTTTTATACAAGTCCGCCTGTTAGGGGATGTCCAATCCAGAGAAATCCTTTCATACTACTCAATAAAGTATTGCAAAAACATACCAAAACTATAGAAGACCTTAAAGTCAAAGAGATACTCGCTGAATTATTAAGAATTTTAGAAGCACCGTTAAGCTCCTGAGGCCTCTTTGCAGCCACTTTGTGTCTGAAAAAGACTGAAAATGAAAAAAATCTAGACAAATATTCTAAAATCCTGCCATCTTGTGGACAAACAAGGAATAGCAGGGAGCAAAAAATAGGGAGACATTTTTGAAAAAATATCACTACCATCTAGTGGCTAGGAAAAGACAAAAATTTGAGAGAAAAAATATTCACATTTGTATACTGCCATCTTGTGGGGAATAAGGACACATTTAAAAAAAATATATATATAATGAGAAAAATGGTTCAGCCACAATGTCAAGCAGGGCTGCTGATAGGGCAGTACAACCAGCTCAGTTGTACCGGGCCCACCCCCGTCAGCTACACAGTGGGGCCTGGGCATCATTAGAGTTTGTTACTAGTGATGAGCGGAATACGCCATATTCGATTTCGCGATATTTCGCGAATATATAGAAGAATATTTTAGAATACTCGTTAATATCGAATATTCGTGATATTTTATCAAAAAAAAATTGCGAAATTTCGCTAGTGCGAATGCGAAATTGATTGCGAAATTCTCGTCAACACACGAAAACGGAGATCATTTCCTGGATTACTAAACTAATAGGCACTAAACACTAACTCTACTTACACAAACTTACAGTATATGACTAAACTAAAGCTAATTATTATTTTTTTTTTATACACAAAACACAGAAGGGCAGAGAACGTTTTCGCGAATATTCGTTAATATCGAATATTCGTGATATTTTATAAAAAAAAAAAATTCGCGAAATTTCGCTAGTGCGAATGCGAAATTGATTGCGAATATCTCGTCAACACGCGAAAACGAAGATCATTTCCTGGATTACTAAACTAATAGGCACTAAACACTAACTCTACTTACACAAACTTATATGACTAAACTAAAGCTAATTTATTTATTTTTTATTTATTTTTTTATACACAAAACACAGAAGGGCAGAGAACGCATTCGCGAATATTTGTAATACGAATATTCGCATTGCGAATATTCGGCAACATAAAAGGATCGCCTCAGCTACTCGGCCCAGGGTCTCTAATCATACCAGCAATGCTTTTAGACGTCGATGGAGATCACTAGGATGTGATCTGTTTTAAAAATAAATTAAAAAAAATACGAATATTCGCAATAGCGAATATTCACCGCGATATTCGATTTATTCGCGAATCCTCGAATATGCAATATTCGTAACGAATATTCGCAATGCAAATATTCGTGAGCAACACTATTTGTTACTGCATTTAAAAAAAAAAATGTTTTCTAAACTTCTCCCCAGCTCCTACTTGTTTACAGAGGGGGTTATATAATTTTCTTGGGTCCCATCATGTACATCAAGCCGCCCCATTATTCTATTAGTCCCGGCTGGTAGAGTTAAACTGTGATTCTGCGTTCAGCTCCCGGCTGCAGTACCATGACATGAAGAAGTTGAGCGGCTGACAGAGAAGAGTAGGAGGAGAGTGTGGCTGCACTGGACCAGAGTGGGGAATAGAGCACTGTGTCCTTTTATGTATCTCCCAGCACAGCAGGTTGTCATCATTACAATTATCACACAGGCAGCACAGTAATCGGGTACACTATTATAGCTCTATGTCACACTACATTTGGGTGATGAATTTGTTATGGCTGTACTGTGTTACAGTCCGTTACATACAGCACAGCCATAAGTTAACAACGTCAGCACCCAACAGCCATGCGACACAGAGCCATGATAGTGTACCTGCTTACTGTGCTGCCTGTGTGATTGTTGTAATGTGAACGATCATAAGAAACAGTGAGATGCTACTTTACACTTCATTTGAGGGAGCAGTAAACGTGCAACATTTTTACTGCCCCCCAAACTAATCCCCTTTAACTACTTCCCATCCAGTACGTCGCCGAATTGGAAGGGTGATATCTCAGTCATTACTACAGCAATGATAAAGATATCATTTTTTTAGCCCCAGTGATTCTGCACAAAGTGAAAGTAATCCTACTGGCTAAGAAGCCACTGGATTACTTTTACAGGCAGTTGAAACTTTACTGCTTTTAAGATGTGACCAGTAGCATCCGGTTACTGGGACACAGTGAGAGGAATGGATATTGTTTCTCCCACCGTGTAACGTCAGAAACCAGACAGAAGTGATGAGGATTTTATCACTTTCAGTTTCGGGCTTGTGTAAAGAAGCCATTACCAGCTTTAACAAGTATCTGATCAAACTGATCTCAGTTTAATCAAATGCTTGGGAGGCCAGAGGACAGATATGGGGTCAAAAAGACCCCAGATCTCTCCATAAAGAGGCCCATGCTATCACAAGGGATGTTTTTTTATTTGTAATAAAATAAATAAAATACATTATACAATTTTAAAGAAATTTAAACTGCCACGTTCCTCCGTGCTTATTAATTGGAAATGCATGCGTTGGCTACGCAAGCATATGTAAACTGCATTTTGTTTCAAGCCAGGGTCAGGGGAGGGGTCAAGGACGTGGTTAAAGAGGACCCCATTAGGTAGGCCATACGGGGCCCCATGATTTCTAACAGGGGCCCTGATCAGCAGCAGTATGCTTTACCTGAAATTAATAGATTTAGTAGTGGAATATTTTTGAATCAGAGTCAGGGAATCCACAGTCTTTCCTACACTGTTATTTCTGACATCACAAGAGAGGCATTTCCTGCTATTCATTTATAGCTGATCTTTTATTAAGAAACCCAATTTTAGGGCTTTTGTGGAATATATTTCATTTAGTACATTTGGAACTATTTAATTTCTGCATTTCTAGCAGTCAGCAACAGAAAATTGGACACCTATTTCCTGCTGTTCATGTGTCTTGTAATATATATGTTTGTCTCATAAAACTATTGTTTGCACTTCATATATGATGACCTTTTTTCCTGTACTCCTTCTTTTGTCCCTTATGTCTGCATAGCCAAAGAAGGTCTGTTTTTATACATTCGAACATGCTTCTTGATCAGTCACGGTTACATCTTTGAAAATATAGCTGCTGATAATCTCTTTTAACTGTATTATGATACATTGTATGAGGTGAAAATCTCTCAAGATACAGACGTTGTTAAAAAAATAAGGGGCCAGATTCAGGTACACTTAAATTTGCGCAGCATAATCGAAATACTCTACGCTGCCGTGTTTTACCAGGCTCTACATCAAATTCTGGTAGATTTTTGCCCGTACGATACGGCGGCGTAGTCTATTTCTCGCCGCGTAAACAAAATACGTGATAAGGGGGCGTGAAGCATTTAAATTAGGCGCATCCCCGCAGCGATCGAACTGCGCATGCTCCGTTCAGAAATTTCCCGCCGTGCATTGCGCGAAATCACGTCGTTACGTCATTTTTTTTTTGAGTAGCGTCGTTTACGAACATTCCTATTCCCGGACGACTTACGTAAAAAATAATAAAAGACGTCGGAAAACGTTGAAATTCGACACGGGAACGACGGCCATACTTAACATGGGCTGTCTAATATTAGAGCAGCAAAAAGCTGGTATAGTGTTACGCAAAAAAAAGATGACTAAAGATGCCGTAAGAGATTGCGATTGAAGATCGTAATTTCGGGGATCGCCGGCAAAAGCCTATTAGCATACCCCGACGCGGAAAACGACGGGAAGTCCACCCAGTGGCCGCAATTTTATTGCAGCGTAGATCCAAAGGCGTACGAACACGTAATCCAGTCGAATTGAAGCCCGCAGCCGTCTATTCATGGTTTGAGGTTTTTAGACTAGCTAAAAAACGCGCGTAATTTGAAAGTACTCCAGTCTAACACTAGTTAGACAGGAGTTACGGCTCTCTGAATCTGGCCCAAGGTCTTTAGACTTAGATATCTTCAATAATAATTTGTAAATATAGAAAGTATGAATCAATCAAGTGTAAAAGGCATAATATAACAAATTAAAAATAATATATACAGTATGATACAAAAGGCAGAGTTGATTCTAATATATTATTGTTAACCTTTAGACACCTTTCACACTTGTACGACTTCAAAGTCGCGCAATTTTACCACAATTTTAATGAATGCCTGTGTAAGTGGCATCAAAATCGGACCAAAGTAGTGCAAGGATTACTTTGAAGTAGGCACAACTTAAAGTCGTGCCAGTATGAATGGTAGTCATTGAAAATAATGTAGAATGACTTGTCATAAGATTTTGCAGTCCAAACTTGTGGGACAAGTCGTATAAGTGTGAAAGGGGACTAATTTGTTGAAATCCCTAGGGAAAAAAAAAAAATATGTATTTTTTTTATCATATTAATTTTCATTGAACACCACCGTACATAAAGCAAAACATGAAATATAAGCATTATGTACTGTAGGTACTAATAACATTTATAATTATACACATATGAATTCTCATACCTGAACTTTAAATGATAGCTCATATAAATGCTATTATTTGTAACTAGCAAATTATGTTTTGTATATGGTGTTTTTGGACAGCATTTCAGCTGTATACTGGATTTTTTTCTCCTTGCTATCTAATATGTTCTAATCTCTTCAAACGTATTTGTGGTTTTGTTTCATCTGTGGATGTTATTAAAAATGCTTCAAAATATATGTTGAGCATAAAGTGGGTATTAAAGTAAATATGTTTTATGGCACATTACTTCTGCAAAAAGTATTTGACTGTAAATACTGTTTTGGACTCCCAGGAGAAGTTAAGGTAAATGGGTAACTCAACTGGAAACCTGGAAATAGTATGAGGCTGTATGAAGTATGGGAAACTTTTCCTTACATCTGACATTTCTACAGCTTTGGGATGGGTTCCCTTTATTTAAATACAAATATCATTGTGATAGGCACACCTTTTAAACTTTTCTTCCACTGACCACGTTAAAAAGTACATATTTTAATTTCCATAACATTTCAATATAGTGTATAGGTAACTATAGAAAGTTGAATAATATTCCCTTTATGTCTTTTGATTGTATTTTATGGCTTTGTTTTTGCTTCATTAATACCAGTTAAATTAATGTAGCATTTGATCTTTCAAAGTCTTCTTATCTCTGCTCATTAAATTGGTACTGTAATCAGATCATTTCCATCCTATAAATTCTAAAATGAACACATAAAATGATATTATGGTGTAAAAATTGTTTCATAGAACAGCCTTTTCAGTTTATTGAATCCTAAATAGAAAAAATAATGTTGTTAATATTTTGGAAAGTATGGAATCCTCATTGGTGATGAATGTATTAATCAGGAATGGCAGCTGTTGCATTCTGCAGTCCATTAGTCCCTATGAAGATTCTGAAGCAATTCGACCACTTGAGTTCAGCATTAGCCAACACCTGTAAATCTATACTTGCAGTGTTTATTGCAGTTCTATTGCAATTGCAGCTGAAAGAAAGTTGCTTATTTAAAAGACTTACACACTTTTGTAAAGCAAATTACACATCTGTTATCCTGCTGATCATAAGTTGAATCATTCACATTTTATACAGTATGCATAGTTGTTTTTTTTTTTTACAATATTTCTTTGTGCCTAGAACTATAGATTTTTTTTACAAAAATAAGAATGTCGTATCTTCATTCGAATGCTCATTTCATCTATGAATTGCTGAGTCCATGTAACTTAAAGGGGTTGTAAAGGATTTTTTTCCCCCCTAAATAGCTTCCTTTACCTTAGTGCAGTCCTCCTTCACTTACCTCATCCTTTGATTTTGCTGTTAAATGTCCTTATTTCTTCAGAGAAATCCTCACTTCCTGTTCTTCTGTCTTTAACTCCATACAGTAATGCAAGGCTTTCTTCCTGGTGTGGAGAAAGCTTTTTGAGGGGGGAGAGGGCGAGCAGGAGTTTCAGGATGCCCACTAACACACAGCACCTTTGCGAAGTAGACAGTGTCCTGACTTGCCTGCTCGCCCCCTCCCCCCTCAAGAGGTTTTCTCCACACCAGGAAGAAAGCCTTGCATTACGGGGGTGAGTTACAGACAGAAGAACAGGAAGTAAAGATTTCTAAGAAGAAATAAGGACATTTAAAAGCAAAATCGAAGGATGAGGTAAGTGAAGGAGGACTGCACTAAGGTAAAGGAAGCTATTTAGGGAAAAAAATTGTTTTCCTTTACAACCCCTTTAATGCAATCCCTATAGGTGCCACAGTAGACATAACTTGAATTGTTCTCCTGGGAATCAAAACATCCCTAATCAATTGTAAACCGCTGACAAATAAAAAACAAACAAACAAACATGTAAGACAACGGCATAATGTACCAGTATAGATTGCATACTAGCACATTATGAAATACTTACCTTACATACTTACCTTACCGCTGAGACAGCTGACATCTTCCCCTGTTGTTTCTCCTGGCTTCTCAAGGTTCAGGCGCTGTGAGTGGCTGGAGCTGCAATGACGTCGCTCCCACGCATGCGTGTGAGAGCCACCGTTTTCCAGCATGGGCTCTGAATGTCCAGCACTATAATCCGGACCTTCAGAGCACATGCCCTGTTGATATAATCGGCTGCATGCACTCTGAATATCTCCTAAACTGTTTAGGAGACATCCCCAAACCTACGGGTAAGCCTTATTATAGACAGAGTTTACAACCACTTTAAATTTGAAATATCCCTCGGAATCGACTGCGGCTATACTGAAACAACAGTCTTGGGTGGTAGATCAACTACACTATGCCAAAGCCAAACGAAAATTATTCTTTACCAAGCAGAAAATGTTTGAATTTGGGGAAAAGGCAGGTAAACTTTTAGCATACCTGGTTCACTGTGAAGACAGACCGCCGGTTGTCATAACCCTACGTGACCTGGGGGGGGGTAGGAGTCTAGGACCCATTAGTAGTAAGCTCCAGATTTAGAGACTTTTTTTCAGATCTATACAAATCCACGGCTCCAATAGATGGGGGACCCATGGCTTTCTGGAGACGATAGCCTTCCCACAGCTGACGACCGAAAATGTTGCCATCCTAGAATCTCCCCTCACGATTGAGGAGATAGGCGCTGCCTTGGCGGGCTTTGCTCGTTCAAAATCTCTGGGGTCTGATGGGCTACCGATAGAATTTTATTTGCACTATGGGGCGGTACTCACCTCTAGATTGCTAGCGCTTTACAATGACCTCTTCCAGATTTAAACACTGCCACCCTCCATGAGAGAAGCCACGATAGTGTTAATACCCAAACCAGGGAAGGACTTGGGACTCCCTGAGTCCTACCGCCCTATCTCGCTATTACAAGTGGACATTAAAATTTTAGCCAAGGTCCTATCCATGCGCCTCAACCAGGTTATACTGTCTCTTATCCATCCAGACCAGGCGGGATTCATGCCCGGCCGCAACACTTCATTTAACCTCCGCAGACTATTCATGAATCTACAGGCAGATCATGAAGAAGTGGGAACGCGAGTGGTGGTGGCGCTTGACACTGCCAAAGCATTCGATTCAGTAGAATGGAACTATCTCTGGAGCTGTCTCGGGTGTTATGGCTTTGGGCCAAATTTCATTAAATGGACGCGGCTCCTATATTAAGCCCCTTCGGCCAGGGTTGTGGCTAATAGGTGGCCCTCAGCGACCTTTGCTCTCAGCAAAGGCACAAGGCAGGGGTGCCCACTTTCCCCACTGCTATATGCCCTGGCGGCAGAGCCCCTGGCTATGGCTATCTGACCGGATTCAGAGATTAAAGGTTTCAGTGTGGACTCCCTCACAGAAAAGATCAGTCTCTATGCAGACGATACATTACTGTACTTGGCGGACTCTGGTCCCTCACTCTCTAAAGCTCTTAACACTATAGAAATTTTTGGCACTTTCTCGGGATTAAAGATCAACTGGGACAAATCTCAGATTCTACCACTAGATAGTTTCCCCCCTCCCGAGTCCCAGGCTGGATTATTGTTGCAGAGGGTGGAGAAAATAAAATACCTTGGGATACACCTATCTCAGAACCCTACTGACTATACCGCCCTCAACATTGACCCACTTTTTTCCACAATTAGGTCCAAACTAAGTGTGTAGGCCCGCTTACCGTTGGGAGTATGGGGACGGGTTAATCTGATCAAAATGGTCCTCTTACCTAAAGTGTTGTATGTGCTATGGCACTCCCCCTCATATCTCCCGCTTAGATACTTCAAAAAATTGGAAGCTCTCCTTAGACCCTTTGTCTGGGGCAAAACCAGACATAAATTGTCTTGGCAATCGCTTAAGAACCCGACAGACATAGGGGACTGGCATTACCCGACTTCAATCACTACTATATCGCGGCCCAACTTTCACATCTATTTCATCTTGACAAGACAGATAGTGATCGATTTAGGGCTCTAATATTTCCGAGATGGGCACAATGTACTGGAGACCCGTTGTATGCTATAGCGGTTGGGACAGATAACACAGACCTGGGCCGGGAGGTCAAGCCCCTACTACATCATTATAGACGAGTGTGGGACCTAGCATCTACCAAAATTGGGATACCTAACCACAATGACTATTCGCCGTTGTGGCACAACAAACACCTCCCAGAACTCTGCATGATTCAGGACCCTGGGGGTTGGTGCTCACAGGGGCCTACTCTACCTACATCAGTTAGTGAGGAATGGCGACCTCAGAACGTTTGATAGCCTACAGGAGGAATTCACACTCCCTAACCACATGTACTTCAGATTTCTACAGGTGCGCCACGCTATACGGGCCCAGTTTCCACAGGCGTTCCCCCAGCCCACCCTCAATCACATCATGGCTATAGCTAGGAGTCTAGACCCAAAAGGCCTTATTTTGTCATTTTATTCTATGCTATCTGCCCCGGGATTTGGTAGGGGGAGGTGGGCCCGTTGGATGTTGAAGAATGGGAGGAGGCTATGGAATCATGTAGGGAGGTCTCCCCGAAACTTTCGGACAGGCTTACCCAGGTCTACATTCTACACAGATCATACCTGACTCCAATCAGGGTAGCCAGATACAAAAGTGAACAATCAACCCTTTGCCCAATATAGAGAAAGGAGTCACCGCTCCAGCTGGGATCACTAAATGGTTACAGGTGGTGCAGGATACCGAGGGTGCTGGCGGTGCACTAAGCAAAATGAAGACAAAGAAAAATGGATAGCCGCACTCCAAAACCTGATGGGTGGTCTTTTATTCAATAGACAGCATGTACAAAAATAGGGTCACAGCAGTAGAAACAAGGAACAGCCGACGTGTTTCGCACTGGATCAGTGCTTATTCATGGCTTATTCATAAGCACTGATCCAGTGCGAAACGCGTCGGCTGTTCCTTGTTTCTACTGCTGTGACCCTATTTTTGTACATGCTGTCTATTGAATAAAAGACCACCCATCAGGTTTTGGAGTGCGGCTATCCATTTTTCTTTGTCTTCCCTTTGCCCAATATGTAGAGCGGAAACTGGAACATTCTTTCATCTCTTATGGTCCTGTCCTGTACTACAAGGATACTGGTCCCAGATCGTCACCTTCCTGCATGATAATATGGGCTCCCCTGGTCGCCCTGCCTCCTCACTCTTCCCTCTGCTATCTGCATTAGTCATTTCTGACAAGTTATCCTGACATCACAGAATCTTGGGAGATAGCACCACCTACTGAGCACACAGCATCAGCTGTGCATGTTTCCCTGTGAGACTTTGTAGAAAGGGGGTACAGTCATTCACTCAGGTGTCATATTACACTTTGCTTCTTGTCTAGCTGCGTAGTGTGCGGCACCAGATCTCCACCCTCTCCCTGCTGGAGCTGAGAAATAGCCTTTGATATGTATAACTTATGTTGGAGGATTTGTTTAGTCTCTGTGTATCACCTGACGCTTGTCACTTAAGTGGATATACAGTATTTATGGATTCACATATACTTTAACTGCTTCAGGCCCGCCCCATACTGCTACAGGGTGGCACATGTACGCCAAATCATATATATATATATATATATATATATATATACATAGGCGTGCGCAGCCTTTTGCATTAGGGTGTGCACCCAAACAGAAGCTCAAACACATATGCCTATATATTGTATATATTACACACAGAACTCTGTATACATAGGAATAGTGATCTGGCCCTTTCTTCTCCCTGAAAAACAGGCACATTGTTAGACACACATGATGTTAACCCTTTCCCGGCCAGTGTCATTAGTACAGTATTATCACTGATCACTGTCCCTGCGACATCAATGTCAGTTTGTGACCCTGCCAGCCAGCGTCAGTTAGTACAAGATTGCTCAAAGAGGGGCACAGTGCCCCCTTACATCAGAATCCTGCCACAGTGCCCCCTTACATCAGACCATGGCACAGTGTCCCTTTACATCAGAGCATGGAACAGAATCCTGGTACAGTGCCCCTGACAGAGCATGGCACAGTGCCCCTTACCCCAGAGAATGGCACAATGCCCCTTAACATCAGAGAATGGCATAGTGCCCCCTGACTTCAGAATCCTGGCACAGTGCCCCTGACATCAGAATCCTGGCACAGTGCCCCTTACATCAGAGAATGGCACAGTGCCCCTTACATCAGAGAATGGCATAGTGCCCCCTTACATCAGAGAATGGCATAGTGCCCCCTTACATCAGAATCCAGACACAGTGCCCCCTTACATCAGAATCCAGACACAGTGCCCCCTGACATCAGAATCCTGGCACAGTGCCCCCTGGCATCAGAATCCTGGCATAGTGCCCCTTACATCAGAGAATGGCACAGTGCTCCCTTACATCATAATCCTGACACAGTGCCCCTTACATCAGAGAATGCACAGTGCCCCCTTACATCAAAGCATGGAACAGTGCCCCCTTACATCAAAGCATATCACAGTGCCCATTTACATCAGAATCCTGGCACAGTGCCCATTTACATCAGAATCTTGGCACAGTGCCCCTGACATCAGAGCATGGCACAGTGACCCCTGACATCATAATCCTGTTACAGTGCCCCTGGCATAGTGCCCCTGATATCAGAGCATGGCACAGTGTCCCCTGACATCAGAGAATGGCACAGTGTCCCCTGACATCAGAGCATGGCACAGTGTCCCCTGACATCAGAGCATGGCACAGTGCCCCCTGACATCAGAGACTGGCACAGTGCCCCCTGACATCAGAGACTGGCACAGTGCCACCTTACATCAGAATCCTGACACGGTGCCCCCTGACATCAGAATCCTGGCACAGTGCTACCTTACATCAGAGCATGGCACAGTGCCCCCTGACATCAGAGACTGGCACAGTGCCCCCTGACATCAGAGACTGGCACAGTGCCCCCTGACATCAGAGACTGGCACAGTACCCCTGACATCAGCGCTAAGTCATCCCTAAGTGCTAGCTGAACAAGAAATCTTGGCAGTTGGCAGTTCCTGGAAGGGGGGGGGGGGCAGATGGAGGGAGAGAGGGTAGGGATATGAGGAACTGCTCACTCACCAGAGGCTGGTATCTGCAGGATCACACAGGGGAATCGGTGTAGCAGCCCCCACGGATCTGCCAGATGCTGTTCAAGATCTCCCGCCC
Source organism: Rana kukunoris (assembly GCA_029574335.1). Taxonomy (NCBI): domain Eukaryota; kingdom Metazoa; phylum Chordata; class Amphibia; order Anura; family Ranidae; genus Rana; species Rana kukunoris. The sequence continues at coordinate 18,273 of JAJQKJ010000139.1, forward strand.
ACACATCTCATTTCTCAGACACAGGCTCCATGCTAGAATTGCAGTGTGGGCGGGGCTGACACAGGGGATGGGGGGGCTGGAGGAGCCAGAGAGTATCGAGACCTCTCTCCTGTACGTGCAGTGTGGGGGGATTTCTTCTGGCTGAGTGAAGTGAAATCTGCCATACAGGATTCAGCCAGGCTCTGCTCCCCACTAGTTACTACTGATCTCCTATCCTTTGACAACAGAAGATGCAGTGGAGAGCAGGCAGAGTGCAGCTGTATCACTCCGCTACTATAGAAGGAGCATCGGGAAATGCGGCCAGCTGTCAGTTTACTCCGCAGCTATAGGTCAGTCTTTCTAGGAGTATACAACTCAATCAAACTTGTCTCACAAGCAGCACTGTCACTGCCAGTGAGTGTCACTTAGGGAACCCAGCAATTTCACCAGTAAAAAGCCCTGGCTGGCACAGGGGAGGATTAGGGTGTGCCCAGGCACACCTGGCACACCCCGTGCGCACGCCTATGTGTATATATATATATATATATATATATATATATATATATATATATACACAATCCTATTCTTCTGGGTAGGAAGTGTGCATGTGCAACGGCAACGGCTCGCTCCTGCTGTGATTACACAGTCCGAGTCCAGCGGCGGGTACCGTGGACTTGATGTCCACTGGCACCCGCTGATTGTTAAGTACACAGGCAGAATGGCAATCTGCCTATGTAAACATGGCAGATCGCTGTTCAGTCAGTAGGGAAGGCATGTTCAGTCAGTCAGTAGGCAAAGCAGGGACATGAATGCATGCCTTCCCCTAGTAAAAGCACCTTCCACAGTTTAGAGAAACACAGGCAAGGCACACATTTAACCCTTTGATCGCCCCTGATGTTAACCCCTTCCCAGTCAGTGTTATTAGTACAGTGACAGTGTATATTTTTAGCACTGATCACTGTAATAATGTCACAGGTCCCCAAAATGTGTCAAAAATGCTAGTTAACGTCCAAATTGTTTGCCACAATATTGCAGTCCCACTATAAGTTGCTGATTGCTGCCATTACTAGTAAATATATATATGTATTATATATATATAAATAAATACAAATATTGCATAGTTTTTAGACACCATGGGCCAGATTCAGAGAGCCGTAACTCCTGTCTAACTGGTGTTAGACTGGAGTACTTTCAAATTACGCGCTTTTTTTAGCTAGTCGGAAACCTCAAACCATGAATAGACGGCTGCGGGCTTCAATTCGACTGGATTACGTGTTCGTACGGCTTCGGATCTACGCTGCAATAAAATTGCGGCCACTGGGTGGACTTCCCGTCGTTTTACGCGTCGGGGTATGCTAATGAGCTTTTGCCGGCGATCCCCGAAATTACGATCTTCAATCGCAATCTCTTACGGCATCTTTAGTCATCTTTTTTTGCGTAACACTATACCAGCTTTTTGCTGCTCTAATATTAGACAGCCCATGTTAAGTATGGCCATCGTTCCCGCGTTGAATTTCTACGTTTTACGACGTCTTTTATTATTTTTTACGTAAGTCGTCCGGGAATAGGAATGTCCGTAAACGACGCTACTCAAACAAAAAATGACGTAACGACGTCATTTCGCGCAATGCACGGCGGGAAATTTCTGAACGGAGCATGCGCAGTTCGATCGCCGCGGGGACGCGCCTAATTTAAATGCTTCACGCCCCCTAAACGCGTATTTCGATTACGCGGCGAGAAGTAGACTACGCCGCCGTAGCGTACGGGCAAAAATCTACCAGAATTCGATGTAGAGCCTGGTAAAATACGGCAGCGTAGAGTATTTCGATTACGCAGCGCAAATTTAAGTGTACCTGAATCTGGCCCCATAACTTTTGCGCAAACCAATCAATATGCGCTTATTGGGATTTTTTTAACAAAAATATGTAGCAAAATACATATTGGCCTAAATTGAAGAATTTTTTTATTTATTTTTAAATGTATTGGATACTGTGGGCCAGATTCACAGAGCCATTACTCCGGTCTATCTCCTGTTAGACTGGAGTAATTTCAAATTAGCCGCGTTGTATCATCCTCAGACCATGATACGGCGGCTTCGGGCTTCGATCCGACAGGCTTACGTCTTCGTACTCCGTCGGATCTATGCTGCAATCTTTTTCTACCCCTTGGGTGGAGTTTGCCTCGTTTTCAGCATCGCGGTAGGCAAATTAGCTTTTTCCGGCGATCCACGAAATTACGATCGTCCGTCGTTTTCTCTTACGGCATCTGTAGTCATCTTTTTGCTGCGTAAAGTTAGGGAAGCAAAAATCTGGTCTATAGTTAGACAGCCCATGTTAAGTATGGCAGTCGTCGAATTTCAATTTTTTTTTTTTGCGTAAGTCGTGCGGAAATAGGAATGTACGTAAACGACGCTACTCAAAAAAAATCTGACGTAACGACGTAATTTTGCGCAATGCACGGCGGGAAATTTCTGAACGGAGCATGCGCAGTTCGATCGCCGTGGGGACGCACCTAATTTAAATGCTTCACACCCCCTAATCGCGTATTTCGATTCCACCGCGAGAAATACACTATGCTGCCGTACCTTACGGGCCGAAATCTACCAGAATTCGTCTTAGAGCCAGGTAAAATACAGCAGTGTAGTGTATCTCTGATACTCTGCGCCAGGGCAATTGTACCTGGCCCTGTATGTTTTATAGCAGAAAATGGTTGGTCCTTTTTTGTTTATAGTGCAACAAATACAAAACGCAGTGGTGATCAAATACCACCAAAAGAAATCTCTACTTGTGGGGTTTTGCCTAGTTTATGGATTTATGTGCGTATACAACCATTGTAGTAGTATGGACATATACACATCTAGGTCTGAGAGATCTTACACAAAACAGGTAGTTCCATCTGCAATACACATTTATTGACAGAGTTACATAATATATATGTAGCGGGCATCTGTTTTTCTCTGCTGGCCCTGCTTTAAATTTAGAGGGTAGTCAGAGGATTAGTTACCTCTGACCTATTTGTTTTCAAATGTGGGCCTCTGTTCCAGCCATGGCTGTACTGCAGATGACCACTATTGTTGTCTGGAGTGTCGGTTCCCCCCCAGGCCAAGGGTGGCAGCAGTCAGATCAAGGCGTGTTGGGTATTTTTTCTCTGTGGCCAATCAGTGGGGGTTGATTGCCTCGCTGTGCATTCTGGGGAAGAGTATTTAAGGGACAGACATCATGGGTTCTCTGTCGTCTGTCATCGTCTTCTGCTGTGAGCAGTCGTCCTACCACTCCTGTGGCCCTCCTGGATGGGGGTGCGTGTTCAGAATTCCTGCCTCCGGGACTATGTTGGTCTGGAGTCGTGATTTGCCGGGTAGGCCTAGTAGTCAGACTCGGTTTGCATTAACAAAGTGGTCCTGCGCTGTCCGTCCTAGAGGGCGGAAGCCACCGAATGAAGTACCTGTTCTGAAGAGCACCAAGCACGGGTCTGGTACACATTTAGGGAGGCCTGAACTTCATTGAAGGACACACTAATACTGAAAGGCTGAGCAGTGAATTCACAAAAAATTACTTTAAGAAGAGATCCGGGTGTTTAATCCTAACGTGAGAGGATTCTGGACCGAATGTATCTCCACATTTAGGAAAGTCAGTGGCAGAGACTGTACCAAAGTTCCCTGTGATGCCCTGGCTGCTAGGACTAGTGAGAGAGGCCTATCCAGGGGCACACTACCTACTCTGCCTAGAGTGGCGTCGAGAGTTTATGTCTGGAAGCAGGAGTGCTTCTGATCAATTTCTACACCTGAACCCACTACATATACCCTATTTCACCGCTTCAATCTATTGTTCATTCTTTTACCACGTTTGGTAAATAAAGCAAAGAAAAAGGAATGCAACATGTGGACATTGACATGTTTCAGCTCTCATGCAGTACCCTAGACGGCAGAGAAATAGAGGTAACATGCCGCCCAAAACAAACCAGCAGCTCCTTCGGGGGTAATGCTGGATATACAAATACACATCAAGCAGTATTTACAATGTACAGTGTAAGTCCCCTGGCTTACATGATATTTACAAATTACCCACAACTGCCATGATTACAATAGAATTTAAGGTGCAAGTATAGTGTTAGGTTACCTGTTAACTTCAGGTCTGCCCATGGTGACTTCCGTGTGTCCCCACAAAAAAAGAGAATCTTAGCTTGGTCACAAGGCAATATATCCCCTCCCCCATTTCTGTTCTGTGGCTAATATAATTCTCCCTAATTGGTCTCTATACCTAGCAAATGTATATTGGGCACAGCCTGATTGGATGAGTCAAAGAAGGCTGCTGTTTACTAAACATGTGCATTCAATTTCGTCCAAATGCATTTTCGTCCGAATTTCGGGTATTTTCGTTATTGTTTTAACAAACGAAAACAAACACGCAGAATCCGAAATCCGAAAGATCCAACATAAAAAATGCTTTATTTTTGTTTACAATGCTACAAAAGTTTGATATAAATAGAAGATTCGACATGACGCTGACAATAGCAATTAGTGTCTATTGAACCTGTGGTCGAATGTGCCTAACTCTATTAGTCCAAGATTATTCTACATAAAGAGGAAAGATTCGACATAGAGAGACAATATTCGACATTATAGAGACAGTATTGGGGTAAACCATTCGACATAGAGAGAACACATTCGACATTATAGAGACAGTGGGCCAGATTCTCAGCGGCGTTACGACGGAGTATCTCAGATACCCCGTCGTATCGCCGTTTTTTTTGTCTCGTATCTATGCGCGTGATGCTAAGCATCACTTTTGCATAGATACGCTTCTACATCCGACAAGTGTAAAACCATTACACTTGCGGATCGTAGGTGTAATGACAACTCCGGCCACTTTACATATGCAAATGCGGTAGTACGCCGATTCTCTATCGCTTTTACGCCGCCCCGTCGTCGCGTACGTCGTTTTTGTTCGCGTAAGGTTACCCCAGCTTCTATGTGGAGTAACCTTACGAAGTACCGTCGGATGCCGTCGGGTCCCGTCGGATGCCATGTTAAGTATGGCGTTGGGTCAGCGTCGGCTTTTTCCGTCGCTTACGTCGTTTTACTAACTCGTTCGCGAATAGGGCATTGCGTAAGCGTCGATCACATCGTTTTGACGTCGGTTTCAACGACGCTTTCCGACGTGAGCTGGAGCATGCGCACTGGGCTTTTTCCCTGGCCGGCGCATGCGCAGTTCATTCGACGTGGGGGCGCGCTTAATTTAAATACAAGCCGCCCCATTTGAATTGCGCGGGTTTACGCTGCGCGATTTACGCGACGCAGGCGAAACCTACGGAGCAAGTGCTTAGAGAATAAAGCACTTGCTCTAGTACGATGCAGCGGCGTAGTGTAACTGGCTTATGCTACGCCGCCAGAATTCTTAGAGAATCTGGCCCAGTGTTGGGGTAAACCATTCGACATGAGCGACGAAGTTTCGACAAAGTAGCAAAGAACATACAAATGTCGAAGAAGATTCGACAAGCAGCTAAACTGTAAGACGCCGCAATCGTACATTTCACGTCAAATGCTCAGCCCATAGGCTATAGAATAATTTGATAATAATTTAAAAATATAATTATTGCTAGTGTCATACAACATTAGAATTCTTCTATAGCTTGTATGCGGAACATTCGACCGGAAATGTACGATCAAAGACACCATAAGCCTTCAATGACAGATTCAACCTTAATTAATCTGGATTTTCGGACTAATGCCTTTTTTAACTAAACAAAATAAATAAAAACAAATTTTGGGAGTAACTAAATAAATGTATTTTTCAGACAAAAACAAAATTATAAAACAAAATATTTCAGTGTGCACACGTCTACTGTTTACTAGACATGTGCACACTGAAATATTTTGTTTTGGAATTTCGTTTTCATCCGAAAAATACATTTATTTAGTTACTCTTGAAATGTATTTTTATCTATTTTGTTTTTCGTTAAAAAATGCATTCGTCCAAAAATCCAAATTAATTAAGGTCAAATTTGTCATTGAAAGCTTATGGTGTCAGTTGAATGTTCTAAGAACAATCGACGGAATCTTTAAAAAAAAAAAGAAAGAAGATTCGACGGAGCAGCGAAACTGTACGACACCGCAATCGTACATTTCCGGTCGAATGTTCCGCCTACAAGCTATAGTAGAATTCAAATGTTGTATGGCTAATAATAATTATATTTATTAATTATTATTACTAGTCAACCAACATTAGAATTCTTCTATAGCCTATGGGCAGAGAATTTCACCATAAACGTCCGCTCGCTGCGATAGTATGTTTTTAGCTACTTTGTTGAATCTTCATGTCTCTATAATGTTGAATCTTTTCTCTGTATGTCGAATATTTTCTCTCTATGTCGACTCTTCTTCATGTCTCTATATTGTAGAATCCTTTCTCTTTATGTAAAATAATATTGGACTAATAGAGTTAAGGTTAGGCACATTCGACCACAACGAAAATGAAAATAAAGCATTTGTTTATGTCAGATCTTTCAGTTTTATTTTTCTGCGCTTTCGTCATCATTTGTTAAAATGAAAATACCTGAAATTCGGACAAAAACTAATGCACGTGTCTACTGTTTACTACCCATGTAAAATGTGAACAGTGAAAACTGTTGAAGTGGAGCTAATTACAGTAAAGCCTCGTACACACGATCAGTCCATCCAATGAGAACGGTCCGAAGGACCATTCGCATCGGTTAACCGATGAAACTGACTGATGGTCTGATGTGCGTATACACCATCAGTTAAAAAAAACGATTGTATCAGAACGCGGTGACCTAAAACACAACGACGTGCTGAAAAAAATTAAGTTCAATGCTTCCAAGCATGCGTCGACTTGATTCTGAGCATGCGCAGGTTTTTAACCGATGGTTTTGCATACTAACAATCGGTTTTGACCTATCGGTTAGGCATCCATCGGTTAAATTTTAAAGCAAGTTGGCCTTTTTTTAACCGAAGGTTAAATAACCTATGGGGCCTACACACGATCAGTTTTGACCAATGAAAATGGTCCATCAGACCGTTGTCCTGTGGTTAACCTATCGTGTGCCTAACACTAACACACCACTCAATACTTTTCCTTCTAACTGAAAAATATTTCTAATTACAATATTATCTACAGGTGTTAATGGTGATTTTACATAAACCCATTATGTAACTGTTGGCCCGTTGTGGCCAGTGAAAGGGCACACATAAAATAATGGTTTATGTGTAATCTGCTTTGATATTTGGAGCTTTTGTCATTGTTTTCTGAATAAAAAAAAAACCCTATGAAAAAAAACTTTAAACTCTCCATATCTACAGTCCACATTTCTGGATCTTAGTATCTGTAGTTATCGCTTGTTCTGGATGTAATAAGCACATAATAAAAATAATAAGAGACAAAATGAAAAGGAAAAAAAAAAGAGAAAAAATAGGATCTTTGTTCTTAACAGTCCAATAATAATAGTATGGAAGTCCATACTGCCAATCTTTTCATGTTGCCCTTGCTTCTGGGACAGCCTTCCATGGTGATTCCAATTGGATACAGCATACAGTAATGGCCTTTGAACCAGCTTTTCTGTCTTTCTAATATTATACTTTATTAATGCAGACAAAGGCTGGAAAGAAAAACACAAGTGCTTCTAAGGCAGACGGCACACGAGCAGACCGATTTGAAAAAAACTGTCTGCTGGGGACGTATTGGTTTGATCGTGTACACACGATCAAACCAAAATCCCTGCCGGCAGACGGCGCGCCAATGTTAAAAGGAAGAGAAAAAAAAACTGTTGGAAACTGGCCCAAACACAAAATGCTATAGGAAAGCTTTAATATTCTATATGAATATTTTTAACCCAAAATCAAAAGGAAAGAAAAAAAATAGTTAACATTATTTTTTTTTTTCTTTTTAATTAAACATACAATTTAAAAACGTGCAGCTTTAATGCTGCCTCAACATGAGATTTGTGATACACTTTTTTCTTTAAATTGTTAAAGAGCATTGAGTCTGTATTAAGTTTAATAAAACAAAAACACAATTGAAACTGCTTTCAAACATTCCAGCTATACCAAAGGCATCACCCTCTCTCTGTAGTAATTAACATATTAATTGATGCTTTTTTTAAGACAAATTTTCAAGTCACACAGGCAACAAAAATAATTAAAGTAGAGGGAGGACAGAAACTCTGTTTAATGAAACAGACAATATATATATATATATATATATATATATATACAGTATATATAGATATATATATACATATATACATATATATATATATATATATATATATATATATATATTACAATTGAGTTAGGCCTAAGTGCAATTAGTGCAATTCAAAGGCTTATCCTTAAAACAAACATACAAAAAAATGATGCTTTAATCACTTAGGACCCGGACCATTATGCAGGTAAAGGACATGGCCCCTTTTTGTGATTCGGCACTGCATCGCTTTAACTGACAACTGCGTGGTCGTGCGACGTGGCTCCCTAAGTATAGTGTGTCAGTGGAGTGTCTAAATATAGTGCAGGGTTTAACACAGCTTTACATAACATTTGACTCTGAGTGTAGAGTGTTAGTGTAGTGTTAGTATAGTGTAGTGTGTTAGTGTAGTGCAGTGTTAACACAGTACATTTAGCATATATATTCAGTGTTTACTCTATATTCAGTCAATGCAATAACACTCTAGTATAGGTGTACTCTGCATCCAGTGTAGCTTATATCTACAGTGCCTTTGGTGGTGTACTGTTTATAATACACTTCAGGCCGTGTATTAATATATACAGTTGCAATAAATAGTATGTGAACCCTTTTGGAATGATATGGACTTCTGCACAAATTGGTCATAAAATGTCATCTGATCTTCATCTAAGTCACAACAAAAGACAATCACAGTCTGCTTAACTAACCAAACACACAACAAATTACATTTTACCATGTTTTTATTGAACAAGCCATGTAAACATTCACAGTGCAGGTGGAAAAAGTATGTGAACTACTAGACTAATTACATCTCCAAGAGCTAATTGGAATGAGGTGTCAGCCAACTGGAGTCCAATCAATGAGATGAGATTGGAGGTGTTGGTTACAGCTGCCCTGCCATATAAAAAACACACACGCCAGTTCTGGGTTTGCTTTTCACAAGAAGTCTGATGTGAATGATGCCTCGCACAAAAGAGCTCTCAGTAGACCTACGATTAAGAATTATTGACTTGCATAAAGCTGGACAGGGTTATAAAAGTATCTCCAAAAGCCTTGCTGTTCATCAGTCCATGGTAAGACAAATTGTCTATAAATGGAGAAAGTTCAGCACTGCTGCTTCTCTCCCTAGGAGTGGCCGTCCTGTAAAGATGACTGCAAGAGCACAGTGCAGACTGCTCAATGAGATGAAGAAGAATCCTAGAGTGTCAGCTAAAGACTTACAAAAGTCTCTGGCATATGCTAACATCCCTGTTAGCAAATCTACGATATGTAAAACACTAAACAAGAATTAATTTCATGGGAGGATACAGTGGTTGACCGCAAAATTGTGTCAATCTCGCTCCCTTTCTCGGCGAGATTGAGCACTTGCGAGCCCCATCGTGGGAGCCAGCGCCGCGCTGGCTTGCCGCAATCGAGACAAAGCCGTCATAGAAGCGACGGGGATCCGACGCGGATTCCCGCCAATTCTACACGTGGGCGAAGTTTGTTATGAATCCTGAGATGGAAGTCCCTGCCGGATTTTAAATAAAAATCCGGCATGGGTTCCCCCCTCAGGAGCATAACGGGCCCTTAGGTCTGGTATGGGTTGTAAGGAGACCCCCCTACGCCGAAAAAACGGCGTGGGGGGTCCCCCCACAATCCATACCAGACCCGTATCCAAAGCACGCCGGCCGGCCGGTCAGGAGGGGAGTGGGGGTGAGCGAGCGCCCCCCCCTCCTGAGCCGTACCGGGCAGCATGCCCTCAACATGGAGGGGTCAGGTGCTCTGGGGCAGGGGGCGCACTGCGGCCCTCCACCCCAGAGCACCCTGTCCCCATGTTGATGAGGACAGGGCCCCTTCCCGACAACCCTGGCCGTTGGTTGTCGGGGTATGCGGGCGGGAGGCTTATCAGAATCTGGAAGCCCCCTTTAATAAGGGGGCCCCCAGATACCAGCCCCCACCCTAAGTGAATGAGTATGGGGTACATTGTACCCCTACCCATTCACCTGCAAGAAAAGTGTAAACACAAATAAACCACACAGTGTATTGAAATATTTTATTAGTTGGCCGCCGGGGGGGGGGGGGTGTGTATGATCGCTTTTAAAAAAGCGCCCCCCTCCGGCGGGCTTCTGCGGGGGGGTGGGTGCCGCTGATTTTCGTTGCCGTCTGGTTCTCTTCCGCCGCCGGGGGGGGCGCTTTGATAAAAGCGCCCACCACCCGGCGGGCTTCCTTCGACATCTTCGGCAGCGGGGGGGTCTTCTCCCACTCTCCGGGGTCTTCTCCGGCTCTCCGGGGGTCTTCTCCGCTCTCCGGGGGTCTTCTTCTTCTTCAGGACTCGCCGCCGCTATCTTCGTGTTAGCTCAATTACTGGCGGCGGCGAGTCCCCTCTTCTGTGACGTCGTCTTCTTCTTCTCTTCTCCAGATGTTGACGCGGCGCTTCCTTACGCTGTTCCGCGCCCCCCCCCCCGGCGGCCAACTAATAAAATATTTCAATACACTGTGTGGTTTATTTGTGTTTACACTTTTCTTGCAGGTGAATGGGTAGGGGTTAAATGTACCCCATACTCATTCACTTAGGATGGGGGGCCGGTATCTGGGGGCCCCCTTATTAAAGGGGGCTTCCAGATTCCGATAAGCCTCCCGCCCGCATACCCCGACAACCAACAGCCAGGGTTGTCGGGAAGGGGCCCTGTCCTCATCAACATGGGGACAGGGTGCTCTGGGGTGGGGGGCCGCAGTGCGCCCCCTGCCCCAGAGCACCTGACCCCCCCATGTTGAGGGCATGCTGCCCGGTACGGCTCAGGAGAGGGGGGGGGGGGCGCTCGCTCGCCCCCACTCCCCTCCTGACCGGCCGGCCAGCGTGCTTTGGATACGGGTCTGTTATGGATTGTGGGGGGACCCCCCACGCCGTTTTTTCGTCGTAGGGGGGTCTCCTTACAACCCATACCAGACCTAAGGGCCCGTTATGCTCCTGATGGGGGAACCCATGCCGGATTTTTATTTAGAAATCCGGCGGATACTTCCTTCTCAGGATTCATAACAAACTCCGCCCACGTGTAGAATTGGCGGGAATCCGCGTCGGATCCCCGTCACTTCTATGACGCCCTCGCTGGAATGTGCTTTTACTATTCCAGCGAGTGCGAGATGTCGGCAGCCTGTCGCCGAGAATCAGCGCGATGCTGTCGTGCTAAAAACACATTCTCGGCGGCAGGCACTGTACCACAGAGGAAGCTACTGCTGTCAAAAAAACATTGCTGCTCGTTTATAGTTTGCACAAGAGCATCTGGATGTTCCACATCAGTACTGGCAAAATAGTCTGTGGACAGATGAAACCAAATTTGAGTTGTTTGGAAGAAACACACAACACTGTGTGTGGAGAAAAAGAGGCACAGCACACCAACATCAAAACCTTGTCCCAACTGTGAAGTATGGTGGTGGGGGCATCATGGTTTGGGGCTGCTTTGCTGCGTCAGGGCCTGGACGGATTGCTATCATCGAAGGAAAAATTAATTCCCAAGTTTATCAAGATATTTTGCAGGAGAATTTAAGGCCATCTGTCCACCAGCTGAAGCTCAACAAAGATGGGTGTTGCAACAGGACAACAACCCGAAGCATAGAAGTAAATCAACAACAGAACGGCTTAAACAGAAGAAAATAAGCCTTCTGAAGTGGCCCAGTCAGAGTCCTGGCCTCAACCTGATTGAGATGCTGTGGCATGACCTCAAGAAAGCAATTCACACCAGACAGTCCAAGAATATTTCTTAACTGAAACAGTTCTGTAAAGAGGAATGGTCAATAATTACTCCTGACCGTTGTGCACGTCTGATCTGCAGCTACAGGAAACATTTGGTTGAAATTATTGCTGCCAAAGGAGGTTTAACCAGTTATTAAATCCAGGGATTCACATATTTTCCACCTGCACTGTGAATGTTTACATGGTGTGTTCAATAAAAACATGGTAACATTTAATTCTTTGTGTGTTATTAGTTTAAGCAGACTGTGATTGTATATTGTTGTGACTTAAATGAAGATCAGATCACATCTTATGACCAATTTGTGCAGAAATCCATATCATTCCAAAAGGGTTCACATACTTTTTACTGCAACTGTATGTATATATACTCTGTATTCATGAAAAAATGGAAGTAAACACAAAGGCCGTCTGATGATACCACCCCCCTGCGATCAACCCGAGTAGATAAAGAAAATAATAAAAATGTGTGGCTGCTGCTATTATTAAAAATATGTGTGAGAAAATATACTTGTAGTGATACCTATGTGAAACCAATATATCAATAGCTGTATAAAGCAGCGCTCAAAAAATGAATAAAACAATACAATGCACATATAAATCCTTCAAGTGATTGAAATGAGCAAGTGAATGAACACTCTATATGTGAACAAAGTGCAATATAGAACATGCACAATAAAGTCTATAATCCGTGGATTTTGAAAGACGGGATAAATGAAGACAAACAGTGACAGTCCATACAAAGTGATGTCTAATGAAATCTTCTAATGTTCTTCCACCGCACCGCAAGTGCTGAAGTGATTCCACCACCCTGCAGAAATGCGCACTCACCAAAAATAAATGCCTCACACTCTCGTGATATGGCAAATGAGTTTTAACCAGGAAACCTCAGGTCCATCAGAGGAGATTCATTTCAAGGCAATGATTTATCAAATCAGGGACAATTGCCACATAAATAAAGGAAAAAAAGGGTGCACAATAGTGTGATATTGTAAAGCAACTTTAATAAAAACACCAAGTTAAATCCTCCAAATTATGCACTCACAAAAATCTCTTAAAACCACGCATTGAAAAATCCAAATGTAGCAAACAATTTCTCCAGGTGAACCAGTGGTCACGGCGGACCAACAAACAGCCCAAACGTACTCACAGCCCTTTCTGATGTAATGCAATAATGCTGCAAAGGGTGCCTGTCTCTGGTCGACTCGTTCCACAATCAAACATCCAGGAAAAGACTGAAGTGATGACCTAGTGACCACGCCCCCTGTATCTGTATTCAGTGTAGTGTATATATACAGTGTATTCAGCGATGTATAGTATATAATACAATTAGGGTGGTGTATCAATCAATATATACAGTCATATATCCCCTAAGTGAAAATGTCCAATTTGGGCCCAATTAGCGATTTTCCCTTCCGGTGTCATGTGACTGCTGACTCCCTGCTGACTTTTAAAAGTTACTTGGTGTGTGCCTTTTTTGACATGTGTGCAGCAGATCGCACCATGCTTTTTGCAACCTATGTCTGAAGCAAACTAAGCATGGCCAGAGCAGCAGCCGTTTGGGCACCACATGCTTGACCAAACATATAACAACCTGCCATGCAGTCCATTGGCAACGGCACTTGAAAGACCTACATCATAGAAAAAGGCAGACTTCTCCTTGCTAATTATCTGGGATCTCCATCCCTACAATACCTCCAGTCCTCTCAAAATACCTGCACTGAGAAGAATGAAGGAAAAGTAATAGGTCTCCCAAGTAGGCTAGCAGTACACCACCAATTGATTTTAGCAGGCAAATTTTCCTACCCTAGTTGAACCATAAAAATAAATTTGGTTTGAGCCATCCACATGCTCAGCATCTAAATGCTACAGTAGCTTGGCCAAATTGCTAGCACTACACCTGCTGCCTTTTCAGATGGTAGACTCTGCCCCCTTTGTGAATTTGTGAAATGTGCTGTACCTTAGTGGCAGGTTCCAAAACGCCATTTATTTATTACAGAAGGCCATTCCGGCTCTCTACCGGCATGTAGAAGGCAATGTTTTGGTCTTGTTGGACAGGGCAATCAGCAGTAATTATGTCCACCAGGTGTAACTCAACCTTGGCAATGCGGCAGCGTCTGCACACACATCAGAGGGCCATCAATGAGTATCTGTGTGAATATGGCACCAGGACAGGGTCAGGAAAGCTTGGCTTCTTTTCGCCATGCCAGTGGCTACTGATCAAGGATGCATGCGCTGTCCTGTCACCATTTAAAGGAGGCCACAAGGATGGTGAGCTGTGAAAATGCATGCATCAGTGACACTGTCCCTCTAGTCTTCCTGCTGGAGCACACGCTTTGTGGAATCATGGAAAGGGCACTTGAAGCAGAACAGCGGGAGGACGAGGTGAACTTCCTTTCCTCTCAAGGCCCACTTTATCCAAACAGCATTCCGGAAGGCCCGCCAAACACACAGGAAGAAGAGGAGGAGGATTGTGTGTCAGCATGTATGTATAGGATAAAACTCAGTAGCAGTCTTCAAGGGATTAGTATGTGGCTGGCAGGAGGTAGTTACGGATAATGTGATCCTTAGTGAATCAGAGGACTCAGAATTTAATGCCTCTGCAAACTTACACTGCATGGCCTTCCTGATTCTGTAAAGCATGTGAAAGGACCCTAGGATTCATGGTATCAAGTAGAGGGATTACTGGCTGGCAAACCTTCTTGAGCCACGTTACAAGGGTAAAGTTGCAGAGCTCCTCCTGCCTTTGCAGAGGAAGCAGAGGATGAAACATCTTCAGGAAGTTTTGAAGAAAGATTTGTTTATCACATTTACAGACCCTGGGAGGTTACTATTTCCTAGTGCTGGACAGCGTGTTGCTGAGGCTTTGTTCTGTCAGAGGAAGAGCGGTGTTGAAGGTGGCCAGCTGACCGATGCCTTTAAACAAATTTTCAAGGTCTGAACGGTTCAAGAAACCATTGCCAGCATATGCATTAAATGGTGCAAGAATATTTAGGGGCAAGAGCAGACTTGGAGACCTTTCAAACAGAGCATCCACTGGGTTACTGGGTCTTGAGAATGGACCTCTGGCCAGACCTTGCTCAATATGCAATCAAGCTACTGGCCTGACCTGCCTTCAGCGTGCTTTTTGAATGGGCATTCAGTGCTGCTTGATATTTTGTAACAGATCAAAGAATGCGCCTGTCCACAGCCTTCGTTGATAGGCTTACATTCATAAAAATTAATTGGTTTTGGATCAGCAGCTATCAAGCACCCAATGCTGATTAGTGATGAGCGGAATACGCCATATTTGATTTCGCGATATTTCGCGAATATATAGAAGAATATTCGCGAATATTCGTTAATATCGAATATTCGTGATATTTTATCAAAAAAAAAAAAATTGCGAAATTTCGCTAGTGCGAATGCGAAATTGATTGCGAAATTCTCGTCAACACGCGAAAACGGAGATCATTTCCTGGATTACTAAACTAATAGGCACTAAACACTAACTCTACTTACACAAACTTATATGACTAAACTAAAGCTAATTTTATTTTTTTTTATACACAAAACACAGAAGGGCAGAGAACGTATTCGCGAATATTCGTTAATAACGAATATTTGTGATATTTTATCAAAAAAAAAATTTAGCGAAATTTCGCTAGTGCGAATGCGAAATTGATTGCGAAATTCTCGTCAACACGCGAAAACGGAGATCATTTCCTGGATTACTAAACTAATAGGCACTAAACACTAACTCTACTTACACAAACTTATATGACTAAACTAAAGCTAATTTTTTATTTTTTTTATACACAAAACACAGAAGGGCAGAGAACACATTCGCGAATATTCGTAATACGAATATTCGCATTGCGAATATTCGGCAACATAAAAGGATCGCCTCAGCTACTCAGCCCAGGGTCTCTAATCATACCAGCAATGCTTTTAGACGTCGATGGAGATCACTAGGATGTGATCTGTTTTAAAAATAAATTTGAAAAAATACGAATATTCGCAATAGCGAATATTCACCGCGATATTCGATTTATTCGCGAATACTCGAATATGGAATATTCGTAACGAATATTCGCAATGCGAATATTCGTGAGCAACACTAATGCTGATTGAATTTTCAATGGATCTGGGATCATTTAAAGACTATGCTGACTATCCTATTCCTCCTCAATCTTGATGATGCTAGCTTCCAACAATATTTTTGGTTTAGGGAACCACCACCTCCACCCAAGGACCAATTTTCTACCCCTGTTTAACCGCTTCAGCCCAAAGCCCAATTTTTCTACCCCTGTTTAACCGCTTCAGCCCCAAAAGCTTTTACACCCTTCCTGACCAGAGCACTTTTTACAATTTGGCACTGCATCATTTTAACTGACAATTGTGTGGTCGTTTGATGCTGTATCCAAGCAAAATTTTCATCCTTTGTTTACCACAAATAGAGATTTATTTTAATGGTATTTGATCACCTCTATTGTTTTAATTTTTGCACTATAAACCAAAAAAGAGTGCCAATTTTGACAAAAAAATACATTTCAATAAGTGTATATTGATCGGTTTTTGTAATAGTTGTCTGCAAACTATGGGAAAGAATTATGGCATTTTTATAGCATTGTTATTATTATTAGTTGTGTTACTAGTAATGGCAGCGATCTGCGATTTAGAGCAGTACTGTGACATTGCGATGGACAGATCAGAGACTTTTGACACTTTTTTGGGACCATTGGCATTTATACAGCGATCAGTGCTATAAAAATGCACTGATTAATGTGTAAATGTCACTGGCAGGGAAGGGGTTAACACTAGGGGGTGATGAAGGTATTAAATGTATGTTCCCTCAGCATGTTCTAACTGTGTGGGGACTTGAGTGACTAGAAGAGAAGCTATATCATTTTTCCTACTTAGTAGGAAGAAACAATATGGCTCCTCTCCTCTGACAGCACAGGGATTTGTGTGTGTACACACACAAAGCCCCGTGCTGGCGCTCGTGCATGCGATCGCACGTGGCCAGCAGCGATCATGCCCACCAGCCACGTCCAATGGGAACTCGCCGTGGCCCAAAAACAGGTAGGACGTACCCATATGGGATTTCACCCAGGCTAATAGACTGTGCAGTTTTCAAGTTGATCCAGAGCTTAGTAAATGAGGTAAAGCTTAATTTTACAAAGAATACCCAATCACATGCAAGGAAAACAAAACAAAATGCATTTTTGCTTGCACATGATTGGATGATGGAAGTCAGTAGAGATCTCAGATCTCCCTCATTTACTAAGCTGTGGAGTAACTGTACTTGCCAAGTCCTCAGTCTATGTCCCTTTTGTAAATCAACCCCATTACATTTAGTAAATCAATCCACATTACATATAGTGAAATATATTTATGTGGATTATTGTGATTTTGCCAGATTTATGGAGATTTTATTTGTATATAAACAAGCATATCCATCAATTGTGGCAAACCTCCCAATCACTCCAAACATAATACAAAGTACATGCATATTATAATCGTCTAATCCCCTGTTAGAGCATATGTCATATGTAGTGGGAATACTTTAATTATTCACAATTTGTTTTTAGAGATAACTTTGGCTCAACTATTCACAATACAAAATGGTATTATGAATAGACAAGTATTCTTATAAAGGTGTGGATCTTGAGCTGTTAGGAGAGGGGTGTCATCAATTTGAAGGTTTGACAAATGGATACCAGAGTGAAACTTCCAAGAACATCAGCAAATGACTATGGCTATTCTCTTACACAAAAAAAAGACCTGTGCAAAGATATAGCAATTACTTTTCCAAATATCACAGCAAAAATTACTTTAACCACTTCAACCCCGGAGGATTTGGCTGCCCAATGACCGGGACATTTTTTGTGATTCGGTACTGCGTCGCTTTAACTGACAATTGTGCAGTCGTGCGACATGGCTCACAAACAAAATTGACATATTTTTTTCCCACAAATAGAGCCTTCTTTTGGTGATATTTGATCATCTCTGTGGTTTTTATTTTTTGCGCTATAAACAAAAAAAGAGTGACAATTTAAAAAAAAAAAGCAAAAAAAAAGCAATATCTTTTACCCTTTGCTTTAATAAATACAGCCAAAAAATGTATATAAAAAATGTTTTTCCTCGGTTTAGGCCGATATGTATTCTTTTGGTAAGAAAATTGCAATAAGCGTATAATGATTGGTTTGTGCAAAAGTTATAGCGTCTATCGTTTTATGGCATTTTTATTAATAATTATTTTTATAAAAAATTGCTGCAATCTGCGATTTTTATCATGACTACGACATTCTAGTGGACTCATCAGACACTTTGACGGTATTTTGGAACCATTGTCATTTATACAGCGATCAGTGCTATAAAAGTGCACTGATTACTGTGTAAATGACACTAGCAGTAAAGGGTTAACCAGTAGGGGGTGAGGAAGAGGTTAAGTGTGTCCAAGGGAGTGATTCTAACTGTGTGAGGGGCTGGGCTACATGTGACACAACATTGATCACTGCTCCTGATCACAGGGAGCAGTAGATCCGTGTTTCTGTCACAACCTTGTTTACACAGCCACCCCCTGTTTTGCAGCTTCTTGACACGATCGCGGGACACTGGTGGACATCGAGTCCACGGGTACCATGGGCACGGTCACGGAGCTCAGGGCACGCATGCCCGCACGGTGGGAATTTCAAAGCAACGTACCTTTACCTTGCTTTGCCCACAGGAGCCATTCTTCCGACATATATCTACTGGTGGCGGTCGGCAAGTGGTTAAAGAAAGGTTTTCTCAACCAGGGTTCCTCAAGAGGTTAACGGGGAAAATAGTATTAAAAAGTACACACATATATAAATACCCTTCTTCCACCAATAAAAAAGACAATTATTGGTGGAAGAAGGTATCTATATATTTGAGTAATTTTTGATACTGTTTTCAATTAACATTTGATATTTTTATAGATATTTTGTATTTACTTAATTAGTTGTTTTTTGATACACCATGTGTGTCCTGTAAAAACACCATCCCGTTGACTGGTATTCTAGTCACCTTTTCTTCTTTTGTATTAATACATATGCTGTAGGGACCGCACTGATTAGGTAGTTGCCATATTTCTACAGTTTAAGCATTTTACCTTTTTTTTAGCAGTAAAACTGACATGGTTCTAATTCTTCTCTACTGTATCCATCTCACTGGAAATCGCATAAAAATAAAAAGATAAAATAGCGCATGATGTCATGAGAGAAATATTCCATATTTCTATGAAATGTCACATATTTCGATGAAATACCACATATTTCGATGAAATACTGCATGCAGTATTTTAGTAGCATTCTTTTGTGAATTGCAAAAAAAAATTGGAGAAACGCTATGAGCTATTTTATCGAAAAAAAATTATGAGGAAAATACAGCTTTGTGAATGGAGCTCAAAATCTCTTCTTTGCCTCCACCCTTGCTTTGCCAACTGCAAGAAGTCTTAACATTCTCCTGGTTCTCACGTTATATTTCCTATCTTGGAATTAAATTAACTGCCAACCCATCTGAAGTTTATTTTGCCAACTATCCCCCCCATGTTGTTCCATCTTATTGACTTAATGATTAAATGGTCTACTTTACCATTAGCCTGGGTAGGATCACAGTGGTCAAAATGGCAAACCCTGAGATTTTGTACCTCTTCCGGGTACTGCTTATTCCAGTGCAGGCTTATTTTTTGGGCTTCTGCAACACTCCATATCTTATATTTGGAGCACAATTAAACCCTGCCTTCCTAGGCCAAACCCTTACACACCAAAACCTAAAGGGGGCTAGGTCTACTGAAATATACCAAATATTTATACGCTGGGCAGTTAGCTCAATTACCTAAGCATCCCGCCACTGAAGAAATTCCTCTCTGGATGGCCCTGGAACCCATAAAATGTGACCCTTTGTCTGTAACCAATCTGTTATGGTTTTCACCTTCAGACCGTAATACCTTATCTAACCCAATTATGCATCATTCTCTTACTTTTTGGGATAGACTTAAAACCCACTATGGGCCAGATTCAGGTAGATCAGAGCATCTTTGCTCTGGAGTAACGCATCTCATTTGCTTTACGCATCAGAAATTTTAGGAGCAAGTGCTGTTATTCAGGAAGCACTTGCTCCTAAAGTTGCGGCAGCGCATCGCAAATGAGCCAGCGGAATTCAAATTGGGCGGGTACGGGGCGTGTAGTATTCTAACTATGCGCGATCCCGCGGCGAACGTACTGCGCATGCGTCGAGTGTCAATGCATCCCAGTGCGCATGCTCCAAGTTCTGTCAGTGAACGTCAATGACGTCACGTCCCCATTCATGAATGTTTTACGCAAACGACGCGATTTGTTTTTTTTTTCCGACGCGATGACGACGGCTATACCTAACATAGGATACTCCACTAGGGGGCTGCTTTATCTATACGCCGCGTATCGCTTCCGGAAACGTCGTAAAGTCACTGCGTCGCGCCCGAAAAAGATCGTGAATTGCCGATTTCCGCTCATTAACATATTTTTTGAGCGTAAATCGGCGGGAACGCCCCCGGCGCCATTTTTAAGTTGAAGTAACGATGCGATGGCGAAATTCAATTACGCCGATCGCATCGGAACTCCAACCCGGCGTTTCTTGTTTTCTGGTTATAGAAAACAGAAACGCCGGCTTAAAGTGACAGTTAGGCTGGCGGATCACTGGATCCGCCAGCCTAACTCTTCATGAATCTGGCCCTATGTCTTTCAAATCACCCCATAACCCTTTGCTCTCTTTTCTCTATAACCTAGCTTTTTACCAGGCTTGTCTTCCCCAGCTTCCTTCTTGGTGTGATCTTCTGACTAATTGATCCGGCCACATAAATTTATGGCTTCTCCCTCTATTAAAACATTTTCAACCCTTTGAAAGACTTAGGCCCCGTACACACCATTAAATAAATTTGTTCAAATCGGTCTGACAGACCGATTTGATCAGATTTGTCTGCTGGGCTGTTTTGGTTTGATTGCTGTACACACGATCAAACCAAAATCCCCGCCGGCAGACAGCACGGTGACATGGCGGTGACGTTGATGCCGCCATGTCACTGCACCAGGAAGTAAAACACTTCTGCGAATGCGTCGAATCCATTCGACGCATGTGCGGGCGGATATGTCTGCTGGTTAGTGTAAAAGCAATATGTATGGAAAGGCCTAATTTCTACCTTATACTCCCGAACTGCTGGAGTCTACAAATTGTAGTGCTCTTTCCTATGTCAGTAAGTGGGAGAGACACCTTGGAACCACCCTAGACACTGCTGATTGGATCTGGAAGGCCATGAAATCCTTCTCACTGAATATTGTAGCATTGGAAACCAATTACAAAGTCCTTATACGTTGACACTTACACAATATTTCCCCATTGCTTCTGTGGCTGTACTGCTGCAAGTACACACCTACATATTTGGAGGGACAGCCCCCATTGACCAGGCCTTTTGGTCTGACATTATTTGGCATTCTTGCTACACTTTTTGGCACCCAGATATATTCAGACCCTACTGCGGCGCTCCTGAACAAAAAACCTTCTGACTTAAAGGAGAAGTACAGCCAAAGCTTGTTTGGTTGTACTTCTCCTGTGTATCACAGGAGTGCAGTTCACTCTGCATGCCTGAGTCAGCCCAGTCTCTGAGTCATCACAATCATGGGGTCGAGATCTGCCTAGATCCCTGGAAAAACACCCATCTTAGCCTCTCAACAAGCATTGTGAAAGCCTGGAAATCTCCAACCCTATGCATCCTTTCATCCTTGCAGTTTAACATAGAATCACACAGACTATGATCCATGTGAAAACAGAGGCTGTTCTATCGGATGAGTGATCTATTATTTACCTCCAAACTTTGATGAGTCTTTGTTGCTCCCTTGATATGCAACTCATCCACATTTAACTTTTAATGTACAGTAGTATTACTCTCTCTCTCCTGTCGACCCCTGGGATTCCCTATCCTCTTCTTCCCCTCCCACTTCTGTCTGATTTTTCCTCTTCTTTTTTCCTTTCCCACTCCCCCTTCATCCTTTAACCCTGTTTCCTTATCTTTTTTTTTATTTTAGTTTCCTCTCTTTCCTCTTTTCCCTTTTACTTTTTTACAGGCAGTCGTTAGCTGGGCTGTGATGTATTTCTTATTGAGACCCACTGTCCTCTTACTGTGATCTCTCTGCCAGCTTGCTACATGCTTATATAGGGGGATTTAGGTGTCTACATTTATACTGTTTTATAATTTCTTTTAAAACCTGGATGTACTTTCATGAATGCTCACAGCTTCGACCACTAGGTTTTCATTTATGGTACAGTTGATACCCTGCTCCTCCTGGATTGTCTTGCACTTTGTACTTTCTAGTTACCTACCCTATTTACATACTCCCTCTTTAAATGCAATGTTTTAATGTCATTTACTACTTTTGTAGCAATTTGTACTTTTTATTATTGTTGTTCATTTAAATATTTGAACAAGGAAAACACTAAAAACAGAAATAAGGCATTATTATTTTAGGTAGGTACCTAGGTTACATAGTCTCGGAGTACCAGTCATTTCATCTAACAGTCAGTTTTTTTCAATCATGAGATAAAAAAGGGTTAAAAAGGGATGACTTCAATTTAAAATAGTAATTGAAAATAATACACATTTTTTTTATATATTGATAACACATTGATAGATAAGATTTTTCTTAAGTTGATCTCTTTCACATGAATAGCTAAGAAACATAAAAAAAAAATATATACTGTCTCTTCTAAGGCTTCCAAACCAAAGAGCTCCAGGTAAGCACATTAACCATCCATCCACAACATCAAAAGAAATGCAGAATTCTCTGAAACACTTTACTTGTTTTGATTGTTTATGCAAAAGACATCACAGACAGTGCGGGGTACAGTAAATGTTAACACATTTCACGCTGTGGCTAATGCTTACTCATAATTGCATACTCATATTATTAAGTGCTAGCCATAGAGTGGAACACGTTAACTTTTACTGTACCCTGTATTGTCTGTGATGTCTTTTGTATGAAGGATCAATAAAGGTGAAGTGTTGCAGTGAATTCTTGATCACTTTAAGGCTTATAAGCCTGAATAAATTGTTGTCTTGTGATTTCCTCTTGCTGTGCTGAATTACATTTTTGTTATATGTTAACTTGTTTTTCAACACAATCAGATTTGGGAATAAGAACTTATTACTTGATGACCATACAGACCAGTTCACATTGTGATTCAAGTTAACATGGTAAAAGGTTGACAAAGATAGCCAAAATTACTTTTAAACACATTTTTACTGCAGTTGCATACTCGTTTATGTTGTAATTTTTTTTTTTAAACCACAGTGAGGGAAATCAAAAATAACTTTCCTCTAGTTGCATTCCCTTGAACATTTCGGTGAAAATTAATTTAGATAATTAGACTTGAAGTAAAAAATGTAATCAGCCAGATAACGGTATCCCACAGTTCCAGAATTATATTTATGTAGCAAAACTTTATTATTTTTACTTAGTATATAATTAACTGTATCTTCAAGGACAGTTTATAGGATTTATCATAGTATTCCTATTTAGATAAGTAAAAAAATCTACCTAGATGTGGTAAATTTGCATTAATTGTTGGCAAGGCAAATCACTATTAATAGATAATATAAAAAAACAAATACAGAAACCTTTTTTGTTTTATGCGATTTATTAAAAAAAAAAATATTTGAAAAACATGAAAAAGAAAAAAAAAACATCTGTAGGACAATAAGAACAACTGTGAACACCTGTTTTTTTCTTATTAATATTAGGCCATGTTATGCCTAGTGAACTTTTTTAGTGTTGTATACATTTCTTGTTACGATCTTTATTTCTTTCCTTAATTCTAATTACTGAACTGTTGGTTTTGTGTAAGATGAAATTTGAAAATAAATTTCTAATATAATGACAACTACTTGGGGCTAACAGTGCATTTAAATGAGCATTAAAGGAACAACAATATAAAAATATACAAATAAAAATATTTTAATTAACTAAAAACCTATTTAAATGTTAGGTATTTGATGTTGTTACCAATGAAATGTAAATCAAGAAAAAAACTTGACTAAATAAGAAAAGTTACCTACAAAAAAAGAAATAATATTATTTTTATACTAAGCTTTGTTTTATAATTGTTTGTAGTGCACAAACATTTCTATATTATTTTTTAAAATAGGCAAGAACGTGCAAATTAAAGAGGAAATCTAATTTATCTTAAAGTTTATTTGCCACTATTATACTTTTTTGGTCTATAAAATAAAATATATTTAAAAATCAAAGCAAGGAGCCCAAGGAAGATTTTTTAAAAAAAACAATATTTCCAATTTAATTGTTTAATAAAGGCAATATCACATAATACCTTAATATTTATTTCATTTGTGGGATAAAAGTATACATCCAAAAATATTAAATGGAAAATTGTGCTTTAAAACAGTACAGTCTTTTTCTTTTCCAAACAGGATTTTATTGTTTTCCAAATAGATGTTCAGTAAGTACACTCGTAAATTAGTGTGTTGTTCCATTTCTCCAAATTCCTGCAAAACAGAGATGTGCTTCACTCCACATAGCCAAGGCACCCTTTGAATCCTTTAAGACTAACATTCAGCAGTTCAGGTATGCATGTAAGAATTTTTCACCCCCATCTCAATGCAGGATTGCTTCCAATGTTGAATTAAAACTTCCAGGCAGTATTATATCCTCTGCTATGCTGGAAGAAACCCTGAAGGTCATTAAGCATTCAACAAACCACATGGGAATCTGAGTAGAATCGTGAAGCAAAGAGATAGTAGCAAAAGGCTATTCTGGTGTGAGAAATCATGGAGTTCCTTCAGCTCCACAGACAAATGTTGCTACTGGATTGACATGTGGAACTAGATCCTGCTGGAGAAAGGTACAGTTTGCCATTTGGGCAAACGCAAAGCTCATAGACAGTTTGTCGAGGTCCTACTGAGTTTGGTGATGATGATGTAAAGGAACCTTGTGGTAAATTTCCTAGTCTGATATTATCTGCATCTAAAAATATCTGTAAAAAAAATAGAAATATTGTAAGCATTTTCATATAACCATAAAATATCACATGCTAGGGTTCACAAAAGAAATTGAGAAATGAGTTATATCAAATCAAAAAAGGCAAATGTACGATATACACATACTATTTTTATGAGTATATTGTTTGGACATTCAAATTTATGGATAACATGATTTAATTTAAATATTGGATCTCTTTTTGGGCAAAGAATGCTGCAACATGGTAATTACCCAATAAATCAAAAAGTATCCTTGAGCAAGAAGTATTCAACTTTTTTTACCCTACGGTAGACAGAATTTTGATAATTTTTGCTATAATGTTAATTGCAAGAGGCACTGAGCCTGATTACTAAAAGAGTTGAGAACAGTCTCCTTAAATATCAAGATATTATTCAGTATCTGCATCTTGTTCCACACTATCCCACTTGTCTGCTTTTCATAATCCCTTCTGGCTATTTTATCCATTGTTTTTTCTTTAATTTGGTAGCAAATGTGGATACATATATTTTGATTCCCTTGGGTTATACTAAGCATACTTAGTAAAAAAAATGTAACAAAAATGCATTTTGATGTAATTTTTTTCCAATTACATTTTTTTGCACCTTCATAAATTTACCCTAAAATACAATCAACAACGTCTACTGATTGAAATGATTTCACATTCATGTGAATTTAATGTAACCGTGGAATAGTAAAGCTCAAAGTGAACATATGCTTTTTTACTAGCTTTTTTCCCCTTATGCAAAGAACAGAGGGGACAATGATTTGCAGAAATTATTAGTGTAAAATTAAAAAACCTTAAGTAATGCTGAAGAGATCACAAATTATTATGACAGTGATGATGCAATTGTTGATTATTTAATTGATTATGCGTTCATTTACATGAGCATTTGCTGCTTGTGCATTAAATGCGAATGTCATCCAGTATATCTGACGTTGTTGCAACTTGGGAATTATTCTGGGGAGGGAATATTCTCACGCACATGTCAAAATTGGGAGCTTTTCCGCTGTATGCCAGTGTACTACAAATCTTTTGTATAGAGTAAATGTGTTTTCCCTGAGAAATTAATTGCTGTACTAAGGTTTATGGCAGTACGTACATGAATACCTATATAGCAAATGAGAAACTGTGCGTGCATAACTAATAATTTCTATGGGCGACTGTGCTTCATGAGTACCCAAATTCACCCAAATGTGTGTGTGTGTATATACATATATATATTACACACACTGTATATGTGTGTGTGTGTTTTTGTGTATTCATATACTTGATATACAGATTCACTTTACTTTTCTTCATGGAAGTCTGGATCTGAGCACTGGAAATTTGATCCAGAACCCCACATGCAGCTTTGCAGCAGCAGATCACTGATATTGTTCATCAATTACTAGCAGCAGTCATACCTATGGCAGTGATCTGCTGCTGCATGGAGTGGCAAGACAAAGCTATTACTCTACCTGACATTTAGTAGTAAAAGGAAGTGTGGTAACATCATTCATAATGGTGCCACATTCCCAAGGTAAACAGAATGCAGAAGTGCTGTGTTTTCTTTTGTTTGCACAGCACAATTATTATTATTATTATTATTACTATATACGATTTATATAGCGCCAACAGTTTACGCATCGCTTTACAATGTATGGGGGGACAGGACAATTACAATACAGTTTAATACAGAAGGTACAGGAGGGCCCTGCTCATAGAGCTTACATTCTAAAGGAAGGGGTGGTGGTACAAAAGGTAATAGCTGCAGAGAATGATTTGATGGGGGTGGCTCGGGGACAGTTGTTAGGTGGGTGTTGAATAGGCTTCCCTGAATAAATGAATTTTCAGGGAATCAATTATCTGTGATAGCGTCATAAGGATCTGATTATTTTAGCTTCTGGGATTTGGGTTGGATGTCAGCAGTCACAGACAGGCAGCAGTTCAGGTGTTAACCTCCACTAGACCCTGCATGAGCCACTGATGTCGACAGCCATTTTAATATTCCCCTTGAGAAAATAGCTGTTTTACAATAGTGCCAGGTACTAAAATGGGTAATATCGGAACAGTTTTACTATCATTGATAGCACTGCAATTCAATTTTGTAGAGGGGTCTGCTGCCCAATTGTCAACTGTTCGCTAATATGAATGTTGTTTAATACCATGACATTTAGTCACTAATGCATTATGTACAGGCAATGAGCTTCCAGGTTTTATTACCAAAGCTTATTTGAACAAACTGGGGTTAAAAGCTCATTGGTTTCTATGCAGAAGTGAGCCTGATTTTGCACTTTTCAGCTTTAGTAAATAAACCCTATTGTGTACTTAAAAGTGGGGTATGCCTGTACTAAACAGTAGCTATGGGCTTCAGTTAAAGGAAAATAATTATTTATGGATTTGATGAAAGTTCAGCAAACTTGTATAAATTGCCCTTACCCCTTGCCCCCAGTTCTACTGTATAGTGAAATGATCAGTGTATCTTACCATCATATACTATTTACTATCTAAATTATGTAAGGGCCACAAATACTGTAGCTATCTTCAACAGAAATAAATCTGTGATGTTTGGAGACAGAGATGTCAGGCAGTGACCTTGGTAAATTAAGCAGGCCACACACTATGTGAACATAGGTCAGTTCCTGATGAACTAGGAGAAATTTGCTCTATGGAGGGTGTTATTGCCATCCTCCCACTTTCCATTTTTTGACTGAAAATCAATAAAGTGGGTCAAAAAATTGCATTCTGTCGGACATTATTTAATTAGTGTAACGTGGACGATCCACGCTACCCCCTATGAGCAAAAGTGCAATAGTGCAAACAAAGTGCAAAAGTGCAAACAATATTTTTTCCTCAAAGGGAACTGGTATCTGAAACCCAAAAATATGTGACAGTGATGCAACTAATGTGTAGCTGGAATAGTTGGCTAAATAAATATGTTAAAAATAAAAATAGATGCGCAACCATAAAAAAGCAAAGTGGCAATGAGTGGGTAAAACCCAATGCACCATGAAGTATTCCTTTCCTCTTTTAAATATGTTTCCTCGTTGTGCTCTATTAGAGAGCCCATCCACATCAAAACCTGAAGGTGATTGTTAGTAGTCCCCAGCTGGTTTGTGGAGGAGAGGATCTGGATGATTGCATCTACTAATGCTGACACCAGGAGTGATCCTGCATGCTGAGCTCATTTGATCTCTGTGACAGAGATCCAACTATCTGGTAAGCAGCCTCTTTATATACCTGCAGAGAGGAAGTATATGGCAAAGATTTGCATTTCTGCCCTTTGGTTCAGCAAAACATTTGTAGCTGATTTATATTGTCACATTGTAACATTTTTAGGTTTGAGTGTTTATACATTACCCACGCATTGGCATTATTTTGGTTATTTATGTCTCTATAAGTGCTGCAGTATAACACCAAAACAATAAAATTAATGGTCCAATTTTTGTGGCATCCATAATAATAATGAGGCAACTTCCATTGAAATCAATGGGTAAAAGTTGCCTACAAGTTGCCTAGAAGTCAGATTGAAGTAGTACAGGAACCTTTTCTGAAGTCGGAGCGACATCAATAGTATACATTAAGACGACTCCGTTTCACTTCCAATCATTTTCTCGACCGCACGACTTGAGGCAACTTGGGGCGACTTGAAGTCGGATCCCAGGTGGCCCCAGTGTGAACGGCTCTAACTCAAATCATTGTTTTAATTTGTGTACTAGTTAGTTTACATGCCAAAATAAAGTAGGTGAAACCAAGGAAAACATTTACTGTAAAAAAGAATATAAAAAGCTGTTCATAAAGACCTCCCCATCTGTGGACTGTAACTGTAACTCTTTTCTGCAGCTGGCTTTGAATTCTCCTGCAACAGCATTTATTTGTACACCTTTTGGTGCCTCCATGGTTAGAGATCTTGTTGGAGATTCAAGTCTGGGAATAAAGAAGAAATATACACAAAATTAAAAATGCACAAAAGCCATATATAAGTGAAAACCTTAAAAATTAAACTAACATGTCCATGTCACAAGAGAAACAGCAAGTCAATTTTTTTTTTTAATTATCTGCACTGATCAATTTTACATGAGACTTTAAGAAATGGTCAGGTGACAAATGCAAGGTTATTAACTATCATAAGATATAAAATCAGGAAGGGTTTGTGGGACTTTATATGAAGCAGAACTGCAAAGTAAGGAAGACGAAACATGTTTAATGATTCCTTATCCATATACAGAGATTCATATTAATTATGTATCATTGATAACATTGGTAAATTACCGGGGATGGATGCAGATGAACCTACCCACTCATTGTCTCATATAAAGTCCCAACTCCCTTTCCCCCCTCTTTTTCTCAATTATCATAAGATGAATTTAGCATCATAAATGTGTATTTAAAAGTGTAAAGTTACCAAGCAATCCTTCAAATTTGAAGATGATATTCTTGATCATCATGCAGAAAGGCACAATACATTGATAATGATTTCTTTGATAAAACCGAAACATATCATTCCTAGAACTTACAAAATATAGTCTTTATTTTAACATATCTTTTAATATTTTAAACCAAAACATTTAAACGTGAAATTGTGCAATCAAAGATAATTTTTAAACAGGGAGCTATCAATGCTGACTTCCTTCTAGAGATGCTTTTAGCCTGGGTAATACACTGTTCCACTTGTTTCAATAGTTTCTGAGCCACTGACTAGTCGCATGCATGCTGATCAAGAAAGTCAGAGTCAAGTCCCTATCCACATACTATATTAAGGCCTGTTACTAAAAATATTTAACAAGATAGTAAGTCCTACAGTCAGGCAACTGGCATTTGCAGAATTAGAAGAATCAGTACAATCCACCAAGTGTCTCTCAGGTTTATTCAGATTGGCATTTGCACCCATCCTGAATGCAGACTGCCTTAACTTGGCATCTGTATTCAGCCCAAGATAATTCCTAAAGAGATGGATTGCAATGCAATGGATGCATGAACACAGTTGCATGTCAAAATTTAACAGACGTGCAAAAGCAGCTGCACTGCCCTGATCTCAGACAGTGTACATTTGAGGCCTTGCAGCAGCCCCAGCATGGCTGTCAAATTTTAACATGTGGCTGAGTCCATGCAAGTGCAGCATCTGAAGCCACCTCTACAGGCTATCCGTGTGCATCTGGGGACAGATGTAGATGCCAAAACAAGGCAACCTGCACATAGCATGGCTGAAATTGCCTACTTGAATATAGTCTCATGGAGATTTTTCTTTCAAATAAACCTGAATTTTTTGAAGAGTATAAATCTGACCCACAGAAGGAAGGGTAATATAAAGCTTCACATAAAGCCAGTGCAACCGGTAATAGTTTTCTGATCACCACCACACCAGTGCAGTGTTGCCTGTACTGAGCCTAAAACTCTTTACTGTTCACATTTCTGCCCGCTGTCTGGACCAATCCTTTTGATAATATTCACCAGCACACCACGGATCGTATAAAATGTCCAAAAAGTTTTAATGCAATGAAAACATCACAAGAATTGCAATGTTACGAGGCCACGCAGGACCTCTTCGTCAGGCAAGTGATAAAAAAAGTCAGTGCAACACCATTAAATATAAAGAAACAGCCACCAATGAGAAGATGTGAAAAAATAATTCATTAACACTCCTTCCTCCTCCCCACCCCATACCTTCCCCTCCTCCCTCTTTCCCTGTGATGTCATGCAGCGTCAGAACTCAGTACAGATAAAAAGTGAGTGGATCAAACACAACAAAGCTCACTCACCTAGGGGAAATTGGTACGTCCACAGTGGCACAATGTGTCATCACCTGTCCGTGTGGGCACCATGCGGGCACAGCGGCGTGCAATCATTGTAAAATAAACCCACCATAGCTGAGTAAATCATAGACTTCCCATGCTGCCTTCGTACACTAACCAGCACTGCCGCCGCTGACCAATCACACCATATCACGTATCCCACGCATGCGCCCAGGACACTGCAGGGTATCGTGGAGGGACGCCAACATGCATGCCGCCATCGTCACCAGTGACATACAGGCGCCGCACTAGGCGAATCAGTGGGCATGAGGAAATGTGGCAGCGAGACTTGAAATGCAAGCTGCCAACCAGGAAGAGGAAAAAAATTAAGAAAAAGGAAAAACAAAAAAAGTGTGAGGCGCGGCTATCTCAGAAGAAACGACAAAAACAAAAGGAAAACATTCCAAAGGAAAAAAAAAAGGAGGAAAACAGAAGTTGAGAAAAGAAAGGGAGTAAAAGTCAGAAAATGCAAGAAAAAGAAAAAAGGAAAAAGAAAAAGAAAGAATTTCCCTCCCTTTCTTTTTCTCAACTGGTTCTTTTTTCATCCTTTTTTTTTCCTTTGGCCCGCCATCACTAGTCCCACTCTCTCCTGGGAACAGTGCTTCCAAAAGACAGCGGGGGGAGTGACGTCACAGGCTGGATTACCCTGTGGGGATCAGACTGGAAGTGATGCAAATACTGTCCTCTCAGACAGGTATCTGCATCCCATCTCCCCCCTGAAAGGTGCCAAATGTGTCACCAGAGGGGGGGAGGGATCCAAAAAGCGGAGGTTCACTTTTAGTGTGAACCTCCGCTTTAAGTGCTTAAAGCTAGTACTAGGAAGTACATTATTAATTAATTGGTTATTATGACACTAAAATACAGCATTAGTTCAGGGCATCTGCAAATTGTGAGGCAAGGTTTACCTCAAACCCTTTCTAGACATGAACCTCATCCCTATTGCTAGGTCTCTACCCAGAAGCATCATTGCTTTGCTTAATCAGAATTTCCCAACATTAGGGCACAGATGAGGCAATATAAATTACTACAGTTGGACATGTCCCTTTAAGACACTTGTGCAACTTGTCGTGCAACTTTGGACATTAGAGTTGCATGACAAGTCATTCCCCATGTTTTCCGATTAATAACCTTTTAAATATGCGCAACTTAAAGTTGCAGCAACTTCAAAGTAGTAATTGGCCATGTAACTTGAGGGCCATAGACTTCAATGTTAACCCTTAGAAGTTGCATGAAAGTCATACCTGAATGTTATACAATGCAACTTGTGTGCAACAGTTGTCCATTATCACTGGTCAGAGCCAAAGTCAAATCCAAGTTTCACCCATCCAAAGTTGTGTCAAAGTTGCACCAAAGTTGCACTCCAAAGTCAGACAACTTTGGAGTTATACATGTGTGAATGGAACTAAGACTGGAAATGATAATTGACTGGCTATTAAGCTGGCTGCCAAACTACAATACAATCCCATGATCCACAGCCTGTATGTAGTTCAGGAAAGTCATTATTTGTATAATTGTCCTGAGACAGTTATATTCAAAGCATTGAAAAGAAA
>JAJQKJ010002963.1:0-45035 GCA_029574335.1 Rana kukunoris
GTCAACATGTAGCCGAGAGTCTCCCCTACAAATGTGGGTAGTTTGGAGGTCCTGGCACCAAAAAAAATGATGCCACTTCTAGGCTAAAGTCCCAAACCACCCAACTTTGGACGGCCACTTCTCCCGAACCATTTACCAGTAGCGACTTACTTTTCTTTGCCACATTGTAGCCTATATGTCCTGAACTGACCAAGCCAAGTTTGGGGTTCAGGGGGACCAATGGCCGTGGAGATATCGCATCTCAAGATGACCCCATTTCCCATAGACTCCCATGTTAAACGGTCCTTCTTGAGAGACCAAAAACTGGCCAGCATTAAGTGCCAGTGACATGTACCCAAGAGTCTCCCCTACGTGGGTAGTTTGGAGGTCCAAGAGCCACATTTTTTTTTTTTTTTTTTTAAATTTGGAAAAAAATATATTTAAAAAAAATTTTTTTGAAAAAATATTTGCTGGAAAAAAAAATTGATACACTCCAGTTGCTATTCAGGAAGATGCTCCCCAAGTTTGAAGGCTCTAGGAGCTTTAGTTCAAAAGTTATAGCCCAAAAAACGATTTATGCCACTTCTAGGCTAAAGTCCCAAACCACCCAACTTTGGTGACGGCCAGTTCTCCCGAACCATAACCAGTAGCGACTACTTTCTTTGCCACGTTGTAGCCCTATATGTCCTGAACTGAACAAGCCAAGTTTGGGGTTCAGGGGGACCAATGGCCGTGGAGATATCGCATCTCAAGATGACCCCATTTCCCCATAGACTCCCATGTTAAACGGTCCTTCTTGAGAGACCCAAAAACTGGCCAGCATTAAGTGCCAGTGACCCCACCTTTGGTAGACATGTAGCCAAGAGTCTCCCCTATGTGGGTAGTTTGGAGGTCCAAGAACCAAAAAAAATTAAAAATAAAAAAAAATTGGAAAAAAAAATATAAAAAATAAAAAAAAATTGAAAAAATATTTGCTGGGAAAAAAAATGATACACTCCAGTTGCTATTCAGGAAGATGCTCCCCAAGTTTGAAGGCTCTAGGAGCTTTAGTTCAAAAGTTATAGCCCAAAACCCGATTTATGCCGCTTCTAGGCTAAAGTCCCAAACCACCCAACTTTGGACGGCCAGTTCTCCCGAACCATAAGCGGTAGCGACTTACTTTCTTTGCCATATTGTAGCCCTATATGTCCTGAACTGACCAAGCCAAGTTTGGGATTCAGGGGACCAATAGCCGTGGAGATATCGCATCTCAAGATGACCCCATTTCCCCATAGACTCCCATGTTAAACGGTCCTTCTTTGGAGACCCAGTACTGGCCAGCCTTAGGTGCCAGTGACCCCACCTTTGGTCAACATGTAGCCGAGAGTCTCCCCTACAAATGTGGGTAGTTTGGAGGTCCTGGCACCAAAAAAAATTATGCCACTTCTAGGCTAAAGTCCCAAACCACCCAACTTTGGACGGCCAGTTCTCCCGAACCATTACCAGTAGCGACTTACTTTCTTTGCCACATTGTAGCCCTATATGTCCTGAACTGACCAAGCCAAGTTTGGGGTTCAGGGGACTGATGGCCGTGGAGATATCGTGTCTCAAGATGACCCCATTTCCCCATAGACTCCCATGTTAAACAGTCCAACTTTGGAGACTCGGTACTGGCCAGCCTTAGGTGCCAGTGACCCCACCTTTGGTTGACATGTAGCCGAGAGTCTCCCCTACAAATGTCGGGTAGTTTGGAGGTCCTGACACCAAAAAAAAATTATGCCACTTCTAGACTAAAGACCCAAACCACCCGACTTTGGTCGGCCAGTTCTCCCGAACCATAACTGGTAGCGACTTACTTTCTTCGCCACATTGTAGCCCTATATGTCCTGAACTGACCAAGCCAAGTTTGGGGTCCAGGGGACCAATGACCGTGGAGATATCGCATCTCAAGTTCACACTGTTTCCCCATAGACTCTCATGTTAAATGGTCCTTTTTGAGAGACCCAGAACTGGCCAGCATTAAGTGCCAGTGACCCCACCTTTGGTAGACATGTAGCCAAGAGTCTCCCCTACGTGGGTAGTTTGGAGGTCCAAGAACCAAAAAAATATAAAAAAAAAAAAAATGGAAAAAAATATATTTAAAAAAAAAAAAATTGAAAAAATATTTGCTGGAAAAAAAAAAATGATACACTCCAGTTGCTATTCAGGAAGATGCTCCCCAAGTTTGAAGGCTCTAGGAGCTTTAGTTCAAAAGTTATAGCCCAAAAACCGATTTATGCCACTTCTAGGCTAAAGTCCCAAAACCACCCAACTTTGGACGGCCAGTTCTCCCGAACCATAACTGGTAGCGACTTACTTTCTTCGCCACATTGTAGCCCTATATGTCCTGAACTGACCAAGCCAAGTTTGGGGTCCAGGGGACCAATGACCATGGAGATATCACATCTCAAGTTCACACTGTTTCCCCATAGACTCTCATGTTAAATGGTCCTTTTTGAGAGACCCAGAACTGGCCAGCATTAAGTGCCAGTGACCCCACCTTTGGTCGACATGTAGCCGAGAGTCTCCCCTACAAATGTGGGTAGTTTGGAGGTCCTGACACCAAAAAAAAACTTATGCCACTTCTAGGCTAAAGACCCAAACCACCCGACTTTGGACGGCCAGTTCTCCCGAACCATAACTGGTAGCAACTTACTTTCTTCGCCACATTGTAGCCCTATATGTCCTGAACTGACCAAGCCAAGTTTGGGGTCCAGGGGACCAATGACCGTGGAGATATCACATCTCAAGTTCACACTGTTTCCCCATAGACTCTCATGTTAAACAGTCCTTGAGAGACCCAGAACTGGCCAGCATTAAGTGCCAGTGACCCCACCTTTGGTAGACATGTATCCAAGAGTCTCCCCTACGTGGGTAGTTTGGAGGTCCAAGAACCAAAAAAATATTTAAAAAAAAAAATGGAAAAAAATATATTAAAAAAAAAAAATTGAAAAAATATTTGCTGGGAAAAGAAATGATACACTCCATTTGCTATTCAGAAAGATGCTCCCCAAGTTTGAAGGCTCTAGGAGCTTTAGTTCAAAAGTTATAGCCCAAAAAACGATTTATGCCACTTCTAGGCTAAAGTCCCAAACCACCCAACTTTGGACGGCCAGTTCTCCCGAACCATAACCAGTAGCGACTTACTTTCTTCGCCACGTTGTAGCCCTATATGTCCTGAACTGACCAAGCCAAGTTTGGGGTTCAGGGGACCAATGGCCGTGGAGATATCGCATCTCAAGATGACCCCATTTCCCCATAGACTCCCATGTTAAACAGTCCAACTTTGGAGACTCGGTACTGGCCAGCATTAAGTGCCAGTGACCCCACCTTTGGTAGACATGTAGCCAAGAGTCTCCCCTACGTGGGTAGTTTGGAGGTCCAAGAACGAAAAAAAAATTAAAAAAAAAAAAATTGGAAAAAAATATATAAAAAATAAAAAAAAAATGAAAAAATATTTGCTGGAAAAAAAAAATGATACACTCCAGTTGCTATTCAGGAAGATGCTCCCAAGTTTGAAGGCTCTAGGAGCTTTAGTTCAAAAGTTATAGCCCAAAACCCGATTTATGCCGCTTCTAGGTTAAAGTCCCAAACCACCCAACTTTGGACGGCCAGTTCTCCCGAACCATAACCGGTAGTGACTTACTTTTTTCGCCATATTGTAGCCCTATATGTCCTGAACTGACCAAGCCAAGTTTGGGATTCAGGGGACCAATAGCCGTGGAGATATCGCATCTCAAGATGACCCCATTTCCCCATAGACTCCCATGTTAAACGGTCCTTCTTTGGAGACCCAGTTCTGGCCAGCCTTAGGTGCCAGTGACCCCACCTTTGGTCAACATGTAGCCGAGAGTCTCCCCTACAAATGTGGGTAGTTTGGAGGTCCTGGCACCAAAAAAAAATTATGCCACTTCTAGGCTAAAGTCCCAAACCACCCAACTTTGGACGGCCAGTTCTCCCGAACCATAACCAGTAGCGACTTACTTTCTTTGCCACATTGTAGCCCTATATGTCCTGAACTGACCAAGCCAAGTTTGGGGTCCAGGGGACCAATGACCATGGAGATATCGCATCTCAAGTTCACACTGTTTCCCCATAGACTCTCATGTTAAACGGTCCTTCTTGAGAGACCCAGAACTGGCCAGCATTAAGTGCCAGTGACCCCACCTTTGGTAGACATGTAGCCAAGAGTCTCCCCTACGTGGGTAGTTTGGAGGTCCAAGAACCAAAAAACTATTAAAAAAAAAAAATGGAAAAAAATATATTAAAAAAAAAAAAATTGAAAAAATATTTGCTGGAAAAAAAAATGATACACTCCAGTTGCTATTCAGGAAGATGCTCCCCAAGTTTGAAGGCTCTAGGAGCTTTAGTTCAAAAGTTATAGCCCAAAAACCGATTTATGCCACTTCTAGGCTAAAGTCCCAAACCACCCAACTTTGGACGGCCAGTTCTCCCGAACCATAACCAGTAGTGACTTACTTTCTTTGCCACGTTGTAGCCCTATATGTCCTGAACTGACCAAGCCAAGTTTGGGGTTCAGGGGACCAATGGCCGTGGAGATATCGCATCTCAAGATGACCCCATTTCCCCATAGACTCCCATGTTAAACGGTCCTTCTTGAGAGACCCAAAACTGGCCAGCATTAAGTGCCAGTGACCCCACCTTTGGTAGACATGTAGCCAAGAGTCTCCCCTACGTGGGTAGTTTGGAGGTCCAAGAACCAAAAAAAAATTAAAAAAAAAAAAAATGGAAAAAAATATATAAAAAATAAAAAAAAATGAAAAAATATTTGCTGGAAAAAAAAATGATACACTCCAGTTGCTATTCAGGAAGATGCTCCCCAAGTTTGAAGGCTCTAGGAGCTTTAGTTCAAAAGTTATAGCCCAAAACCCGATTTATGCCGCTTCTAGGCTAAAGTCCCAAACCACCCAACTTTGGACAGCCAGTTCTCCCGAACCATAAGCGATAGCGACTTACTTTCTTTGCCATATTGTAGCCCTATATGTCCTGAACTGACCAAGCCAAGTTTGGGATTCAGGGGACCAATAGCCGTGGAGATATCGCATCTCAAGCTGACCCCATTTCCCATAGACTCCCATGTTAAACGGTCCTTCTTTGGAGACCCAGTCCTGGCCAGCCTTAGGTGCCAGTGACCCCACCTTTGGTCAACATGTAGCCGAGAGTCTCCCCTACAAATGTGGGTAGTTTGGAGGTCCTGGCACCAAAAAAAATTATGCCACTTCTAGGCTAAAGTACCAAACCACCCAACTTTGGACGGCCAGTTCTCCCGAACCATTACCAGTAGCGACTTACTTTCTTTGCCACATTGTAGCCCTATATGTCCTGAACTGACCAAGCCAAGTTTGGGGTTCAGGGGACCAATGGCCGTGGAGATATCGCATCTCAAGATGACCCCATTTCCCCATAGACTCCCATGTTAAACGGTCCTTCTTGAGAGACCCAAAACTGGCCAGCATTAAGTGCCAGTGACATGTACCCAAGAGTCTCCCCTACGTGGGTAGTTTGGAGGTCCAAGAGCCACATTTTATTTTATTTTTTTTTTTTAATTTGGAAAAAAAAAATATTTAAAAAAATAATAATTTGAAAAAATATTTGCTGGAAAAAAAAAATTGATACACTCCAGTTGCTATTCAGGAAGATGCTCCCCAAGTTTGAAGGCTCTAGGAGCTTTAGTTCAAAAGTTATAGCCCAAAAACCGATTTATGCCACTTCTAGACTTAAGTCCCAAACCACCCAACTTTGGACGGCCAGTTCTCCCGAACCATAACCAGTAGCGACTTACTTTCTTTGCCACGTTGTAGCCCTATATGTCCTGAACTGACCAAGCCAAGTTTGGGGTTCAGGGGACCAATGGCCGTGGAGATATCGCATCTCAAGATGACCCCATTTCCCCATAGACTCCCATGTTAAACGGTCCTTCTTGAGAGACCCAGAACTGGCCAGCATTAAGTGCCAGTGACCCCACCTTTGGGAGACATGTATCCAAGAGTCTCCCCTACGTGGGTAGTTTGGAGGTCCAAGAACCAAAAAATATTTAAAAAAAAAAAAAATGGAAAAAAAATATATTAAAAAAAAAAAAAAATGAAAAAATATTTGCTGGGAAAAGAAATGATACACTCCATTTGCTATTCAGAAAGATGCTCCCCAAGTTTGAAGGCTCTAGGAGCTTTAGTTCAAAAGTTATAGCCCAAAAACCGATTTATGCCACTTCTAGGCTAAAGTCCCAAACCACCCAACTTTGGACGGCCAGTTCTCCCGAACCATAACCAGTAGTGACTTACTTTCTTCGCCACGTTGTAGCCCTATATGTCCTGAACTGACCAAGCCAAGTTTGGGGTTCAGGGGACCAATGGCCGTGGAGATATTGCATCTCAAGATGACCCCATTTCCCCATAGACTCCCATGTTAAACAGTCCAACTTTGGAGACTCGGTACTGGCCAGCATTAAGTGCCAGTGACCCCACCTTTGGTAGACATGTAGCCAAGAGTCTCCCCTACGTGGGTAGTTTGGAGGTCCAAGAACGAAAAAAAAATAAAAAAAAAAAAATTGGAAAAAAATATATAAAAAAAAAAAAAAATGAAAAAATATTTGCTGGAAAAAAAAAATGATACACTCCAGTTGCTATTCAGGAAGATGCTCCCCAAGTTTGAAGGATCTTGGAGCTTTAGTTCAAAAGTTATAGCCCAAAAACCCGATTTATGCCGCTTCTAGGCT
This sequence comes from Rana kukunoris, assembly GCA_029574335.1. Lineage (NCBI taxonomy): Eukaryota > Metazoa > Chordata > Amphibia > Anura > Ranidae > Rana > Rana kukunoris. Next base: position 6,734 of record JAJQKJ010002963.1, read on the forward strand.
AAAGTCCCAAACCACCCAACTTTGGACGGCCAGTTCTCCCGAACCATAAGCGGTAGCGACTTACTTTCTTTGCCATATTGTAGCCCTATATGTCCTGAACTGACCAAGCCAAGTTTGGGATTCAGGGGACCAATAGCCGTGGAGATATCGCATCTCAAGATGACCCCATTTCCCCATAGACTCCCATGTTAAACGGTCCTTCTTTGGAGACCCAGTACTGGCCAGCCTTAGGTGCCAGTGACCCCACCTTTGGTCAACATGTAGCCGAGAGTCTCCCCTACAAATGTGGGTAGTTTGGAGGTCCTGGCACCAAAAAAAATGATGCCACTTCTAGGCTAAAGTCCCAAACCACCCAACTTTGGACGGCCACTTCTCCCGAACCATTACCAGTAGCGACTTACTTTCTTTGCCACATTGTAGCCCTATATGTCCTGAACTGACCAAGCCAAGTTTGGGGTTCAGGGGACCAATGGCCGTGGAGATATCGCATCTCAAGATGACCCCATTTCCCCATAGACTCCCATGTTAAACGGTCCTTCTTGAGAGACCCAAAACTGGCCAGCATTAAGTGCCAGTGACATGTACCCAAGAGTCTCCCCTACGTGGGTAGTTTGGAGGTCCAAGAGCCACATTTTTTTTTTTTTTTTTTTATTTGGAAAAAAATATATTTAAAAAAAATTTTTTGAAAAAATATTTGCTGGAAAAAAAAATTGATACACTCCAGTTGCTATTCAGGAAGATGCTCCCCAAGTTTGAAGGCTCTAGGAGCTTTAGTTCAAAAGTTATAGCCCAAAAAACGATTTATGCCACTTCTAGGCTAAAGTCCCAAACCACCCAACTTTGGACGGCCAGTTCTCCCGAACCATAACCAGTAGCGACTTACTTTCTTTGCCACGTTGTAGCCCTATATGTCCTGAACTGACCAAGCCAAGTTTGGGGTTCAGGGGACCAATGGCCGTGGAGATATCGCATCTCAAGATGACCCCATTTCCCCATAGACTCCCATGTTAAACGGTCCTTCTTGAGAGACCCAAAACTGGCCAGCATTAAGTGCCAGTGACCCCACCTTTGGTAGACATGTAGCCAAGAGTCTCCCCTATGTGGGTAGTTTGGAGGTCCAAGAACCAAAAAAAAATTAAAAATAAAAAAAAATTGGAAAAAAAAATATAAAAAATAAAAAAAAAATTGAAAAAATATTTGCTGGGAAAAAAAATGATACACTCCAGTTGCTATTCAGGAAGATGCTCCCCAAGTTTGAAGGCTCTAGGAGCTTTAGTTCAAAAGTTATAGCCCAAAACCCGATTTATGCCACTTCTAGGCTAAAGTCCCAAACCACCCAACTTTGGACGGCCAGTTCTCCCGAACCATAAGCGGTAGCGACTTACTTTCTTTGCCATATTGTAGCCCTATATGTCCTGAACTGACCAAGCCAAGTTTGGGGTCCAGGGGACCAATGACCGTGGAGATATCGCATCTCAAGTTCACACTGTTTCCCCATAGACTCTCATGTTAAACAGTCCTTGAGAGACCCAGAACTGGCCAGCATTAAGTGCCAGTGACCCCACCTTTGGTAGACATGTATCCAAGAGTCTCCCCTACGTGGGTAGTTTGGAGGTCCAAGAACCAAAAAATATTTAAAAAAAAAAATGGAAAAAAATATATTAAAAAAAAAAAATTGAAAAAATATTTGCTGGGAAAAGAAATGATACACTCCATTTGCTATTCAGAAAGATGCTCCCCAAGTTTGAAGGCTCTAGGAGCTTTAGTTCAAAAGTTATAGCCCAAAAAACGATTTATGCCACTTCTAGGCTAAAGTCCCAAACCACCCAACTTTGGACGGCCAGTTCTCCCGAACCATAACCAGTAGCGACTTACTTTCTTCGCCACGTTGTAGCCCTATATGTCCTGAACTGACCAAGCCAAGTTTGGGGTTCAGGGGACCAATGGCCGTGGAGATATTGCATCTCAAGATGACCCCATTTCCCCATAGACTCCCATGTTAAACAGTCCAACTTTGGAGACTCGGTACTGGCCAGCATTAAGTGCCAGTGACCCCACCTTTGGTAGACATGTAGCCAAGAGTCTCCCCTATGTGGGTAGTTTGGAGGTCCAAGAACCAAAAAAAATTAAAAATAAAAAAAAATTGGAAAAAAAAATATAAAAAATAAAAAAAAAATTGAAAAAATATTTGCTGGGAAAAAAAATGATACACTCCAGTTGCTATTCAGGAAGATGCTCCCCAAGTTTGAAGGCTCTAGGAGCTTTAGTTCAAAAGTTATAGCCCAAAACCCGATTTATGCCGCTTCTAGGCTAAAGTCCCAAACCACCCAACTTTGGACGGCCAGTTCTCCCGAACCATAAGCGGTAGCGACTTACTTTCTTTGCCATATTGTAGCCCTATATGTCCTGAACTGACCAAGCCAAGTTTGGGATTCAGGGGACCAATAGCCGTGGAGATATCGCATCTCAAGATGACCCCATTTCCCCATAGACTCCCATGTTAAACGGTCCTTCTTTGGAGACCCAGTACTGGCCAGCCTTAGGTGCCAGTGACCCCACCTTTGGTCAACATGTAGCCGAGAGTCTCCCCTACAAATGTGGGTAGTTTGGAGGTCCTGGCACCAAAAAAAATTATGCCACTTCTAGGCTAAAGTCCCAAACCACCCAACTTTGGACGGCCAGTTCTCCCGAACCATTACCAGTAGCGACTTACTTTCTTTGCCACATTGTAGCCCTATATGTCCTGAACTGACCAAGCCAAGTTTGGGGTTCAGGGGACTGATGGCCGTGGAGATATCGTGTCTCAAGATGACCCCATTTCCCCATAGACTCCCATGTTAAACAGTCCAACTTTGGAGACTCGGTACTGGCCAGCCTTAGGTGCCAGTGACCCCACCTTTGGTTGACATGTAGCCGAGAGTCTCCCCTACAAATGTCGGTAGTTTGGAGGTCCTGACACCAAAAAAAAATTATGCCACTTCTAGGCTAAAGACCCAAACCACCCGACTTTGGACGGCCAGTTCTCCCGAACCATAACTGGTAGCGACTTACTTTCTTCGCCACATTGTAGCCCTATATGTCCTGAACTGACCAAGCCAAGTTTGGGGTCCAGGGGACCAATGACCGTGGAGATATCGCATCTCAAGTTCACACTGTTTCCCCATAGACTCTCATGTTAAATGGTCCTTTTTGAGAGACCCAGAACTGGCCAGCATTAAGTGCCAGTGACCCCACCTTTGGTAGACATGTAGCCAAGAGTCTCCCCTACGTGGGTAGTTTGGAGGTCCAAGAACCAAAAAATATAAAAAAAAAAAATGGAAAAAAATATATTAAAAAAAAAAAATTGAAAAAATATTTGCTGGAAAAAAAAATGATACACTCCAGTTGCTATTCAGGAAGATGCTCCCCAAGTTTGAAGGCTCTAGGAGCTTTAGTTCAAAAGTTATAGCCCAAAAACCGATTTATGCCACTTCTAGGCTAAAGTCCCAAACCACCCAACTTTGGACGGCCAGTTCTCCCGAACCATAACTGGTAGCGACTTACTTTCTTCGCCACATTGTAGCCCTATATGTCCTGAACTGACCAAGCCAAGTTTGGGGTCCAGGGGACCAATGACCATGGAGATATCACATCTCAAGTTCACACTGTTTCCCCATAGACTCTCATGTTAAATGGTCCTTTTTGAGAGACCCAGAACTGGCCAGCATTAAGTGCCAGTGACCCCACCTTTGGTCGACATGTAGCCGAGAGTCTCCCCTACAAATGTGGGTAGTTTGGAGGTCCTGACACCAAAAAAAAACTTATGCCACTTCTAGGCTAAAGACCCAAACCACCCGACTTTGGACGGCCAGTTCTCCCGAACCATAACTGGTAGCAACTTACTTTCTTCGCCACATTGTAGCCCTATATGTCCTGAACTGACCAAGCCAAGTTTGGGGTCCAGGGGACCAATGACCGTGGAGATATCACATCTCAAGTTCACACTGTTTCCCCATAGACTCTCATGTTAAACAGTCCTTGAGAGACCCAGAACTGGCCAGCATTAAGTGCCAGTGACCCCACCTTTGGTAGACATGTAGCCAAGAGTCTCCCCTACGTGGGTAGTTTGGAGGTCCAAGAACCAAAAAAATATAAAAAAAAAAAAAATGGAAAAAAATATATTAAAAAAAAAAAAATTGAAAAAATATTTGCTGGAAAAAAAAAATGATACACTCCAGTTGCTATTCAGGAAGATGCTCCCCAAGTTTGAAGGCTCTAGGAGCTTTAGTTCAAAAGTTATAGCCCAAAAACCGATTTATGCCACTTCTAGGCTAAAGTCCCAAACCACCCAACTTTGGACGGCCAGTTCTCCCGAACCATAACTGGTAGCGACTTACTTTCTTCGCCACATTGTAGCCCTATATGTCCTGAACTGACCAAGCCAAGTTTGGGGTCCAGGGGACCAATGACCATGGAGATATCACATCTCAAGTTCACACTGTTTCCCCATAGACTCTCATGTTAAATGGTCCTTTTTGAGAGACCCAGAACTGGCCAGCATTAAGTGCCAGTGACCCCACCTTTGGTCGACATGTAGCCGAGAGTCTCCCCTACAAATGTGGGTAGTTTGGAGGTCCTGACACCAAAAAAAAACTTATGCCACTTCTAGGCTAAAGACCCAAACCACCCGACTTTGGACGGCCAGTTCTCCCGAACCATAACTGGTAGCAACTTACTTTCTTCGCCACATTGTAGCCCTATATGTCCTGAACTGACCAAGCCAAGTTTGGGGTCCAGGGGACCAATGACCGTGGAGATATCACATCTCAAGTTCACACTGTTTCCCCATAGACTCTCATGTTAAACAGTCCTTGAGAGACCCAGAACTGGCCAGCATTAAGTGCCAGTGACCCCACCTTTGGTAGACATGTATCCAAGAGTCTCCCCTACGTGGGTAGTTTGGAGGTCCAAGAACCAAAAAATATTTAAAAAAAAAAAATGGAAAAAAATATATTAAAAAAAAAAAATTGAAAAAATATTTGCTGGGAAAAGAAATGATACACTCCATTTGCTATTCAGAAAGATGCTCCCCAAGTTTGAAGGCTCTAGGAGCTTTAGTTCAAAAGTTATAGCCCAAAAAACGATTTATGCCACTTCTAGGCTAAAGTCCCAAACCACCCAACTTTGGACGGCCAGTTCTCCCGAACCATAACCAGTAGCGACTTACTTTCTTCGCCACGTTGTAGCCCTATATGTCCTGAACTGACCAAGCCAAGTTTGGGGTTCAGGGGACCAATGGCCGTGGAGATATTGCATCTCAAGATGACCCCATTTCCCCATAGACTCCCATGTTAAACAGTCCAACTTTGGAGACTCGGTACTGGCCAGCATTAAGTGCCAGTGACCCCACCTTTGGTAGACATGTAGCCAAGAGTCTCCCCTACGTGGGTAGTTTGGAGGTCCAAGAACGAAAAAAAATTAAAAAAAAAAAAATTGGAAAAAAATATATAAAAAATAAAAAAAAAATGAAAAAATATTTGCTGGAAAAAAAAAATGATACACTCCAGTTGCTATTCAGGAAGATGCTCCCCAAGTTTGAAGGCTCTAGGAGCTTTAGTTCAAAAGTTATAGCCCAAAACCCGATTTATGCCGCTTCTAGGTTAAAGTCCCAAACCACCCAACTTTGGACGGCCAGTTCTCCCGAACCATAACCGGTAGTGACTTACTTTTTTCGCCATATTGTAGCCCTATATGTCCTGAACTGACCAAGCCAAGTTTGGGATTCAGGGGACCAATAGCCGTGGAGATATCGCATCTCAAGATGACCCCATTTCCCCATAGACTCCCATGTTAAACGGTCCTTCTTTGGAGACCCAGTTCTGGCCAGCCTTAGGTGCCAGTGACCCCACCTTTGGTCAACATGTAGCCGAGAGTCTCCCCTACAAATGTGGGTAGTTTGGAGGTCCTGGCACCAAAAAAAAATTATGCCACTTCTAGGCTAAAGTCCCAAACCACCCAACTTTGGACGGCCAGTTCTCCCGAACCATTACCAGTAGCGACTTACTTTCTTCGCCACATTGTAGCCCTATATGTCCTGAACTGACCAAGCCAAGTTTGGGGTCCAGGGGACCAATGACCATGGAGATATCGCATCTCAAGTTCACACTGTTTCCCCATAGACTCTCATGTTAAACGGTCCTTCTTGAGAGACCCAGAACTGGCCAGCATTAAGTGCCAGTGACCCCACCTTTGGGAGACATGTAGCCAAGAGTCTCCCCTACGTGGGTAGTTTGGAGGTCCAAGAACCAAAAACTATTAAAAAAAAAAAATGGAAAAAAAATATATTAAAAAAAAAAAAATTGAAAAAAAACATTTGCTGGAAAAAAAAATGATACACTCCATTTGCTATTCAGGAAGATGCTCCCCAAGTTTGAAGGCTCTAGGAGCTTTAGTTCAAAAGTTATAGCCCAAAAACCGATTTATGCCACTTCTAGGCTAAAGTCCCAAACCACCCAACTTTGGACGGCCAGTTCTCCCGAACCATAACCAGTAGTGACTTAATTTCTTTGCCACGTTGTAGCCCTATATGTCCTGAACTGACCAAGCCAAGTTTGGGGTTCAGGGGACCAATGGCCGTGGAGATATCGCATCTCAAGATGACCCCATTTCCCCATAGACTCCCATGTTAAACGGTCCTTCTTGAGAGACCCAAAACTGGCCAGCATTAAGTGCCAGTGACCCCACCTTTGGTAGACATGTAGCCAAGAGTCTCCCCTACGTGGGTAGTTTGGAGGTCCAAGAACCAAAAAAAATTAAAAAAAAAAAAAATGGAAAAAAATATATAAAAAATAAAAAAAAATGAAAAAATATTTGCTGGAAAAAAAAATGATACACTCCAGTTGCTATTCAGGAAGATGCTCCCCAAGTTTGAAGGCTCTAGGAGCTTTAGTTCAAAAGTTATAGCCCAAAAACCCGATTTATGCCGCTTCTAGGCTAAAGTCCCAAACCACCCAACTTTGGACAGCCAGTTCTCCCGAACCATAAGCGATAGCGACTTACTTTCTTTGCCATATTGTAGCCCTATATGTCCTGAACTGACCAAGCCAAGTTTGGGATTCAGGGGACCAATAGCCGTGGAGATATCGCATCTCAAGCTGACCCCATTTCCCCATAGACTCCCATGTTAAACGGTCCTTCTTTGGAGACCCAGTCCTGGCCAGCCTTAGGTGCCAGTGACCCCACCTTTGGTCAACATGTAGCCGAGAGTCTCCCCTACAAATGTGGGTAGTTTGGAGGTCCTGGCACCAAAAAAAATTATGCCACTTCTAGGCTAAAGTACCAAACCACCCAACTTTGGACGGCCAGTTCTCCCGAACCATTACCAGTAGCGACTTACTTTCTTTGCCACATTGTAGCCCTATATGTCCTGAACTGACCAAGCCAAGTTTGGGGTTCAGGGGACCAATGGCCGTGGAGATATCGCATCTCAAGATGACCCCATTTCCCCATAGACTCCCATGTTAAACGGTCCTTCTTGAGAGACCCAAAACTGGCCAGCATTAAGTGCCAGTGACATGTACCCAAGAGTCTCCCCTACGTGGGTAGTTTGGAGGTCCAAGAGCCACATTTTATTTTATTTTTTTTTTTTAATTTGGAAAAAAATATATTTAAAACAAAAATTTTGAAAAAATATTTGCTGGAAAAAAAAATTGATACACTCCAGTTGCTATTCAGGAAGATGCTCCCCAAGTTTGAAGGCTCTAGGAGCTTTAGTTCAAAAGTTATAGCCCAAAAACCGATTTGTGCCACTTCTAGACTTAAGTCCCAAACCACCCAACTTTGGACGGCCAGTTCTCCCGAACCATAACCAGTAGCGACTTACTTTCTTTGCCACGTTGTAGCCCTATATGTCCTGAACTGACCAAGCCAAGTTTGGGGTTCAGGGGACCAATGGCCGTGGAGATATCGCATCTCAAGATGACCCCATTTCCCCATAGACTCTCATGTTAAACGGTCCTTCTTGAGAGACCCAGAACTGGCCAGCATTAAGTGCCAGTGACCCCACCTTTGGGAGACATGTATCCAAGAGTCTCCCCTACGTGGGTAGTTTGGAGGTCCAAGAACCAAAAAATATTTAAAAAAAAAAAAAATGGAAAAAAATATATTAAAAAAAAAAAAATTGAAAAAATATTTGCTGGGAAAAGAAATGATACACTCCATTTGCTATTCAGAAAGATGCTCCCCAAGTTTGAAGGCTCTAGGAGCTTTAGTTCAAAAGTTATAGCCCAAAAAACCGATTTATGCCACTTCTAGGCTAAAGTCCCAAACCACCCAACTTTGGACGGCCAGTTCTCCCGAACCATAACCAGTAGTGACTTACTTTCTTCGCCACGTTGTAGCCCTATATGTCCTGAACTGACCAAGCCAAGTTTGGGGTTCAGGGGACCAATGGCCGTGGAGATATTGCATCTCAAGATGACCCCATTTCCCCATAGACTCCCATGTTAAACAGTCCAACTTTGGAGACTCGGTACTGGCCAGCATTAAGTGCCAGTGACCCCACCTTTGGTAGACATGTAGCCAAGAGTCTCCCCTACGTGGGTAGTTTGGAGGTCCAAGAACGAAAAAAAAATAAAAAAAAAAAAAAATTGGAAAAAAATATATAAAAAAAAAAAAAAAATGAAAAAATATTTGCTGGAAAAAAAAAATGATACACTCCAGTTGCTATTCAGGAAGATGCTCCCCAAGTTTGAAGGATCTTGGAGCTTTAGTTCAAAAGTTATAGCCCAAAACCCGATTTATGCCGCTTCTAGGCTAAAGTCCCAAACCACCCAACTTTGGACGGCCAGTTCTCCCGAACCATAAGCGGTAGCGACTTACTTTCTTTGCCATATTGTAGCCCTATATGTCCTGAACTGACCAAGCCAAGTTTGGGATTCAGGGGACCAATAGCCGTGGAGATATCGCATCTCAAGATGACCCCATTTCCCCATAGACTCCCATGTTAAACGGTCCTTCTTTGGAGACCCAGTACTGGCCAGCCTTAGGTGCCAGTGACCCCACCTTTGGTCAACATGTAGCCGAGAGTCTCCCCTACAAATGTGGGTAGTTTGGAGGTCCTGGCACCAAAAAAAATGATGCCACTTCTAGGCTAAAGTCCCAAACCACCCAACTTTGGACGGCCACTTCTCCCGAACCATTACCAGTAGCGACTTACTTTCTTTGCCACATTGTAGCCCTATATGTCCTGAACTGACCAAGCCAAGTTTGGGGTTCAGGGGACCAATGGCCGTGGAGATATCGCATCTCAAGATGACCCCATTTCCCCATAGACTCCCATGTTAAACGGTCCTTCTTGAGAGACCCAAAACTGGCCAGCATTAAGTGCCAGTGACATGTACCCAAGAGTCTCCCCTACGTGGGTAGTTTGGAGGTCCAAGAGCCACATTTTTTTTTTTTTTTTTATTTGGAAAAAAATATATTTAAAAAAAATGTTTTGAAAAAAATATTTGCTGGAAAAAAAAATTGATACACTCCAGTTGCTATTCAGGAAGATGCTCCCCAAGTTTGAAGGCTCTAGGAGCTTTAGTTCAAAAGTTATAGCCCAAAAAACGATTTATGCCACTTCTAGACTAAAGTCCCAAACCACCCAACTTTGGACGGCCAGTTCTCCCGAACCATAACCAGTAGCGACTTACTTTCTTTGCCACGTTGTAGCCCTATATGTCCTGAACTGACCAAGCCAAGTTTGGGGTTCAGGGGACCAATGGCCGTGGAGATATCGCATCTCAAGATGACCCCATTTCCCCATAGACTCCCATGTTAAACGGTCCTTCTTGAGAGACCCAAAACTGGCCAGCATTAAGTGCCAGTGACCCCACCTTTGGTAGACATGTAGCCAAGAGTCTCCCCTATGTGGGTAGTTTGGAGGTCCAAGAACCAAAAAAAATTAAAAATAAAAAAAAATTGGAAAAAAAAATATAAAAAATAAAAAAAAAAATTGAAAAAATATTTGCTGGGAAAAAAAATGATACACTCCAGTTGCTATTCAGGAAGATGCTCCCCAAGTTTGAAGGCTCTAGGAGCTTTAGTTCAAAAGTTATAGCCCAAAACCCGATTTATGCCGCTTCTAGGCTAAAGTCCCAAACCACCCAACTTTGGACGGCCAGTTCTCCCGAACCATAAGCGGTAGCGACTTACTTTCTTTGCCATATTGTAGCCCTATATGTCCTGAACTGACCAAGCCAAGTTTGGGATTCAGGGGACCAATAGCCGTGGAGATATCGCATCTCAAGATGACCCCATTTCCCCATAGACTCCCATGTTAAACGGTCCTTCTTTGGAGACCCAGTACTGGCCAGCCTTAGGTGCCAGTGACCCCACCTTTGGTCAACATGTAGCCGAGAGTCTCCCCTACAAATGTGGGTAGTTTGGAGGTCCTGGCACCAAAAAAAATTATGCCACTTCTAGGCTAAAGTCCCAAACCACCAACTTTGGACGGCCAGTTCTCCCGAACCATTACCAGTAGCGACTTACTTTCTTTGCCACATTGTAGCCCTATATGTCCTGAACTGACCAAGCCAAGTTTGGGGTTCAGGGGACTGATGGCCGTGGAGATATCGTGTCTCAAGATGACCCCATTTCCCCATAGACTCCCATGTTAAACAGTCCAACTTTGGAGACTCGGTACTGGCCAGCCTTAGGTGCCAGTGACCCCACCTTTGGTTGACATGTAGCCGAGAGTCTCCCCTACAAATGTCGGTAGTTTGGAGGTCCTGACACCAAAAAAAAATTATGCCACTTCTAGACTAAAGACCCAAACCACCCGACTTTGGACGGCCAGTTCTCCCGAACCATAACTGGTAGCGACTTACTTTCTTCGCCACATTGTAGCCCTATATGTCCTGAACTGACCAAGCCAAGTTTGGGGTCCAGGGGACCAATGACCGTGGAGATATCGCATCTCAAGTTCACACTGTTTCCCCATAGACTCTCATGTTAAATGGTCCTTTTTGAGAGACCCAGAACTGGCCAGCATTAAGTGCCAGTGACCCCACCTTTGGTAGACATGTAGCCAAGAGTCTCCCCTACGTGGGTAGTTTGGAGGTCCAAGAACCAAAAAATATAAAAAAAAAAAAAAAAATGGAAAAAAATATATTAAAAAAAAAAAAATTGAAAAAATATTTGCTGGGAAAAAAAATGATACACTCCAGTTGCTATTCAGGAAGATGCTCCCCAAGTTTGAAGGCTCTAGGAGCTTTAGTTCAAAAGTTATAGCCCAAAAACCGATTTATGCCACTTCTAGGCTAAAGTCCCAAACCACCCAACTTTGGACGGCCAGTTCTCCCGAACCATAACTGGTAGCGACTTACTTTCTTCGCCACATTGTAGCCCTATATGTCCTGAACTGACCAAGCCAAGTTTGGGGTCCAGGGGACCAATGACCATGGAGATATCACATCTCAAGTTCACACTGTTTCCCATAGACTCTCATGTTAAATGGTCCTTTTTGAGAGACCCAGAACTGGCCAGCATTAAGTGCCAGTGACCCCACCTTTGGTCGACATGTAGCCGAGAGTCTCCCCTACAAATGTGGGTAGTTTGGAGGTCCTGACACCAAAAAAAAAACTTATGCCACTTCTAGGCTAAAGACCCAAACCACCCGACTTTGGACGGCCAGTTCTCCCGAACCATAACTGGTAGCAACTTACTTTCTTCGCCACATTGTAGCCCTATATGTCCTGAACTGACCAAGCCAAGTTTGGGGTCCAGGGGACCAATGACCGTGGAGATATCACATCTCAAGTTCACACTGTTTCCCATAGACTCTCATGTTAAACAGTCCTTGAGAGACCCAGAACTGGCCAGCATTAAGTGCCAGTGACCCCACCTTTGGTAGACATGTATCCAAGAGTCTCCCCTACGTGGGTAGTTTGGAGGTCCAAGAACCAAAAAATATTTAAAAAAAAAAAATGGAAAAAAATATATTAAAAAAAAAAATTGAAAAAATATTTGCTGGGAAAAGAAATGATACACTCCATTTGCTATTCAGAAAGATGCTCCCCAAGTTTGAAGGCTCTAGGAGCTTTAGTTCAAAAGTTATAGCCCAAAAAACGATTTATGCCACTTCTAGGCTAAAGTCCCAAACCACCCAACTTTGGACGGCCAGTTCTCCCGAACCATAACCAGTAGCGACTTACTTTCTTCGCCACGTTGTAGCCCTATATGTCCTGAACTGACCAAGCCAAGTTTGGGGTTCAGGGGACCAATGGCCGTGGAGATATTGCATCTCAAGATGACCCCATTTCCCCATAGACTCCCATGTTAAACAGTCCAACTTTGGAGACTCGGTACTGGCCAGCATTAAGTGCCAGTGACCCCACCTTTGGTAGACATGTAGCCAAGAGTCTCCCCTACGTGGGTAGTTTGGAGGTCCAAGAACGAAAAAAAATTAAAAAAAAAAAAATTGGAAAAAAATATATAAAAAATAAAAAAAAAATGAAAAAATATTTGCTGGAAAAAAAAAATGATACACTCCAGTTGCTATTCAGGAAGATGCTCCCCAAGTTTGAAGGCTCTAGGAGCTTTAGTTCAAAAGTTATAGCCCAAAACCCGATTTATGCCGCTTCTAGGTTAAAGTCCCAAACCACCCAACTTTGGACGGCCAGTTCTCCCGAACCATAACCGGTAGTGACTTACTTTTTTCGCCATATTGTAGCCCTATATGTCCTGAACTGACCAAGCCAAGTTTGGGATTCAGGGGACCAATAGCCGTGGAGATATCGCATCTCAAGATGACCCCATTTCCCCATAGACTCCCATGTTAAACGGTCCTTCTTTGGAGACCCAGTTCTGGCCAGCCTTAGGTGCCAGTGACCCCACCTTTGGTCAACATGTAGCCGAGAGTCTCCCCTACAAATGTGGGTAGTTTGGAGGTCCTGGCACCAAAAAAAAATTATGCCACTTCTAGGCTAAAGTCCCAAACCACCCAACTTTGGACGGCCAGTTCTCCCGAACCATTACCAGTAGCGACTTACTTTCTTCGCCACATTGTAGCCCTATATGTCCTGAACTGACCAAGCCAAGTTTGGGGTCCAGGGGACCAATGACCATGGAGATATCGCATCTCAAGTTCACACTGTTTCCCCATAGACTCTCATGTTAAACGGTCCTTCTTGAGAGACCCAGAACTGGCCAGCATTAAGTGCCAGTGACCCCACCTTTGGGAGACATGTAGCCAAGAGTCTCCCCTACGTGGGTAGTTTGGAGGTCCAAGAACCAAAAACTATTAAAAAAAAAAAATGGAAAAAAATATATTAAAAAAAAAAAATTGAAAAAACATTTGCTGGAAAAAAAATGATACACTCCATTTGCTATTCAGGAAGATGCTCCCCAAGTTTGAAGGCTCTAGGAGCTTTAGTTCAAAAGTTATAGCCCAAAAACCGATTTATGCCACTTCTAGGCTAAAGTCCCAAACCACCCAACTTTGGACGGCCAGTTCTCCCGAACCATAACCAGTAGTGACTTAATTTCTTTGCCACGTTGTAGCCCTATATGTCCTGAACTGACCAAGCCAAGTTTGGGGTTCAGGGGACCAATGGCCGTGGAGATATCGCATCTCAAGATGACCCCATTTCCCCATAGACTCCCATGTTAAACGGTCCTTCTTGAGAGACCCAAAACTGGCCAGCATTAAGTGCCAGTGACCCCACCTTTGGTAGACATGTAGCCAAGAGTCTCCCCTACGTGGGTAGTTTGGAGGTCCAAGAACCAAAAAAAATTAAAAAAAAAAAAAATGGAAAAAAAATATATAAAAAATAAAAAAAAATGAAAAAATATTTGCTGGAAAAAAAAATGATACACTCCAGTTGCTATTCAGGAAGATGCTCCCAAGTTTGAAGGCTCTAGGAGCTTTAGTTCAAAAGTTATAGCCCAAAACCCGATTTATGCCGCTTCTAGGCTAAAGTCCCAAACCACCCAACTTTGGACAGCCAGTTCTCCCGAACCATAAGCGATAGCGACTTACTTTCTTTGCCATATTGTAGCCCTATATGTCCTGAACTGACCAAGCCAAGTTTGGGATTCAGGGGACCAATAGCCGTGGAGATATCGCATCTCAAGCTGACCCATTTCCCCATAGACTCCCATGTTAAACGGTCCTTCTTTGGAGACCCAGTCCTGGCCAGCCTTAGGTGCCAGTGACCCCACCTTTGGTCAACATGTAGCCGAGAGTCTCCCCTACAAATGTGGGTAGTTTGGAGGTCCTGGCACCAAAAAAAATTATGCCACTTCTAGGCTAAAGTACCAAACCACCCAACTTTGGACGGCCAGTTCTCCCGAACCATTACCAGTAGCGACTTACTTTCTTTGCCACATTGTAGCCCTATATGTCCTGAACTGACCAAGCCAAGTTTGGGGTTCAGGGACCAATGGCCGTGGAGATATCGCATCTCAAGATGACCCCATTTCCCCATAGACTCCCATGTTAAACGGTCCTTCTTGAGAGACCCAAAACTGGCCAGCATTAAGTGCCAGTGACATGTACCCAAGAGTCTCCCCTACGTGGGTAGTTTGGAGGTCCAAGAGCCACATTTTATTTTATTTTTTTTTTTTAATTTGGAAAAAAATATATTTAAAATAAAAATTTTGAAAAAATATTTGCTGGAAAAAAAAAATTGATACACTCCAGTTGCTATTCAGGAAGATGCTCCCCAAGTTTGAAGGCTCTAGGAGCTTTAGTTCAAAAGTTATAGCCCAAAAACCGATTTATGCCACTTCTAGGCTAAAGTCCCAAACCACCCAACTTTGGACGGCCAGTTCTCCCGAACCATAACCAGTAGCGACTTACTTTCTTTGCCACGTTGTAGCCCTATATGTCCTGAACTGACCAAGCCAAGTTTGGGGTTCAGGGGACCAATGGCCGTGGAGATATCGCATCTCAAGATGACCCCATTTCCCCATAGACTCTCATGTTAAACGGTCCTTCTTGAGAGACCCAGAACTGGCCAGCATTAAGTGCCAGTGACCCCACCTTTGGGAGACATGTAGCCAAGAGTCTCCCCTACGTGGGTAGTTTGGAGGTCCAAGAACCAAAAAATATTTAAAAAAAAAAAAAGGAAAAAAAAATATAAAAAAAAAAAAATTGAAAAAACATTTGCTGGAAAAAATGATACACTCCATTTGCTATTCAGGAAGATGCTCCCCAAGTTTGAAGGCTCTAGGAGCTTTAGTTCAAAAGTTATAGCCCAAAAACCGATTTATGCCACTTCTAGGCTAAAGTCCCAAACCACCCAACTTTGGACGGCCAGTTCTCCCGAACCATAACCAGTAGTGACTTAATTTCTTCGCCACGTTGTAGCCCTATATGTCCTGAACTGACCAAGCCAAGTTTGGGGTTCAGGGGACCAATGGCCGTGGAGATATCGCATCTCAAGATGACCCCATTTCCCCATAGACTCCCATGTTAAACGGTCCTTCTTGAGAGACCCAGAACTGGCCAGCATTAAGTGCCAGTGACCCCACCTTTGGTAGACATGTACCCAAGAGTCTCCCCTACGTGGGTAGTTTGGAGGTCCAAGAGCCAAAAAAAAATTATTTTTTTTTTTAAATTTGGAAAAAAAATATATAAAAAAAAAAAATGAAAAAATATTTGCTGGAACAAAAAAAATGATACACTCCAGTTGCTATTCAGGAAGATGCTCCCAAGTTTGAAGGCTCTAGGAGCTTTAGTTCAAAAGTTATAGCCCAAAAACCGATTTATGCCACTTCTAGGCTAAAGTCCCAAACCACCCAACTTTGGATGGCCAGTTCTCCCGAACCATAACCAGTAGCGACTTACTTTCTGTGGCAAACCTAGCCACTTCTGGAACGCTGGACGTTACATGTCAAAAGGTTGTCTGTATTATATGCTATGTATTCTGCTGGGTCTTATGTGGGCGTGGTGATTCATATGCTGGCAGCCGTAAGCCACTAGCATTCAGTACTTAGTTTTATGTTGCTCAATCAGTGTTCGGCAGTTTTAAACCGAACTCCCACAACACATAACCCCAGACCCCAGCTATCAACCGACTTTTCCCTTGTGCAGCAATGCCTGATGGGAGAATTATCCAAACTGTTAAGTTCCCCATCTGGTCCTCCCTGTATTACCCCTGTTAAATCTATTTGGCTGTTTGGAAACCCCTTGCATGGGGAATTCTATAAATATGGAAGCCTGTGAATAAAAAGTCAGTTGACTCTCAGAGCTGTGTGTCGTCTGGTTACTGAGGGAGATTTGGGACATTGCCTTACTTGTCAATGCTGACTGTGGATTTACCCTGGTTACCAGCGGAGATCGTGGAGTTTAATATTGCTCTCCGCTACATTTGGTGGCAAGCGACGGGATCCAACCTTACAGCCGATAAGCGCAATTCGTGCAATGTGAACTACCGATGTAAATGGAGACGGATTATTCTAGGCTAAAGCGGCAGACATTAAAGGAACTGCTAGAAGCCAGGGGTAAGGTAGCCAGCAACAAATCCAAAGCTGTACTAACTGCCGAGCTGATGGAGGGAGACAGAGCCCGCAGCGCTACACCACCAGCAGCCATGGAAGAAACCCTCTACCAGAGAGAAATGAGGACCAGGCTGGAATTTTTGCCACAGCCTATATCAGATGCCATGCTGCATATGGTAATGGCGAATGTGCAGGAGTACGTGATGGCACACAGTCCGCAGTATACACAGTCTCGAGCAGAATCCACTACTGGGTCACTCTACAACAAGGTAAAACCCAAAATTCCCTATCATGCCTTTAAAATGTTTTGCGAGGAGAAGGATGAGATTGATGGGTATTTACAGGATTTTGAGAGACTGTGTGATTTACATGACTTGGAACGGACAGTATGGGTCCCATTGCTAGCAGGCAAGCTGGCAGGTCGGGCAGCAGAAAGCATATCGCGCTGTACCCAGTGAGGACAGCAAGGATTATGATAAAGTGAAGCAAGCGATATTAGAGAGATACGCCATTACTCCAGAGGCATACCGGCGCAAGTTTAGAAACCTGCGCAAACCAGAGAAGGATTCACATGCTGAATGGGCACACAAGCTGGACCAAGCTTCCCAAGGGTGGATACAAGCCAGCCAAGCCACTACTATGGAGGAATTGAGACAGTTAATGCTGTTGGAGCAATTCTTCAATGGTTTGTCCCCAGAGGGCACAAGAATGGGTGCGAGACAGGAAACCTCTCACCCTAACCGAAGCGGCTCGATTAGCGGATCAGCATTTTGATGCGAGGAGACATCATGGGCCTCTAACCAAGAGTTATCCTCGACCCACGGGACCAACTAGTACTCTACCAACCCCCGCTCTCACAGCCTCCCCTTTTCGTCCATCCCAAAGGACTTTACCACCACCCTCTAGATATAACAGACGTGCCAACATCCAATGCCACACCTGCAAACAGTGGGGACATATGGCACGCGAGTGCACCCAAAACCGGGGCAGACCTGCCTGGAACCATGGCCGACCGAACCCGGCACCAAGGGCTGCTGCCCAGCATTTTGATGCGAGGAGACATCATGGGCCCCTAACCAAGAGTTATCCTCGACCCACGGGACCACCCAGTACTCTACCAACCCCCGCTCTCACAGCCTCCCCTTTTCGTCAATTCCAAGGGACTTTACCACCACCCTCCAGATATAACGGACGTGCCAACACCCAATGCCACACCTGCAAACAGTGGGGACATATGGCACGCGAGTGCACCCAAAACCGGGGCAGACCTGCCTGGAACCAAGGCCGACCGAACCCGGCACCAAGGGCTGCTGCCCATCATTATCAACGGGAGCTGGCCACTCAAGAGATGTTGAGCATTCCAGCGGAAGAACCCCTGGGAATCTTGCATGAGGTGATGACAGTCCGAGCCACGGATAACCGGCAGCATCATCGACAGCTGGTGACCTTGGAGGGAAAAGAAGTCCAGGGGCTTCGGGATTCAGGAGCTACTTTAACCTTGATAGCACCCCATTTGGTCCCTGACTCGGCACACACTGGTGGATCCGTGGCAGTACGAGTGGCAGGGGGAGCAGTGTACCGACTACCCACTGCCAAAGTACATTTGGATTGGGGTGTGGGAGGGGGGACGGTAGAAGTGGGCCTCATGCAAAATTTACCAGCAGATGTTATGCTGGGAAATGACTTGGGTCAGATGACCTCTGCTTTTGTACCCCAGGCCCCATACCAGGAAGCCCATCCAGTGACCACACGGCAACAGGCTCGCACCACGGTTCCACCGACACACTCTAAGGCTCCGACGCTTCAATGTTTGGATTGGGAGCAGTGCTGAGCCAAGTGGGAGCCGATGGCGGAGAACACCCCGTAGCTTACCCGAGTCGAAAGTTATTGCCACGAGAAGTAAGCTACGCCACTATTGAGAAGGAATTGCCTGGCCGTGGTGTGGGCCCTCAAAAAGTTGCAGCTGTATTTGTATGGACAACCTTTTTCGCTACTCACAGATCACAACTCGTTGGTGTGGCTAAACCGTGTGGCGGGAGACAATGCCCGGCTGCTCCGCTGGAGTTTGGCGCTGCAGCCGTTTGACTTTACAATCCACTACCAAAACGGTAACGCCGACTGGTTATCTAGACAAACTGAACTTGAAAAGTGATCTGTGAGTACTTCCCCGGACATCCACAAGCCGATCCGTTGGGATCAGACTGTGTATGCCGGCTTGGTTCTGGGGGAGCATTGTGGCAAACCTAGCCACTTCTGGAACGCTGGACGTTACATGTCAAAAGGTTGTCTGTATTATATGCTATGTATTCTGCTGGGTCTTATGTGGGCGTGGTGATTCATATGCTGGCAGCCGTAAGCCACTAGCATTCAGTACTTAGTTTTATGTTGCTCAATCAGTGTTCGGCAGTTTTAAACCGAACTCCCACAACACATAACCCCAGACCCCAGCTATCAACCGACTTTTCCTTGTGCAGCAATGCCTGATGGGAGAATTATCCAAACTGTTAAGTTCCCCATCTGGTCCTCCCTGTATTACCCCTGTTAAATCTATTTGGCTGTTTGGAAACCCCTTGCATGGGGAATTCTATAAATATGGAAGCCTGTGAATAAAAAGTCAGTTGACTCTCAGAGCTGTGTGTCGTCTGGTTACTGAGGGAGATTTGGGACATTGCCTTACTTGTCAATGCTGACTGTGGATTTACCCTGGTTACCAGCGGAGATCGTGGAGTTTAATATTGCTCTCCGCTACACTTTCTTCGCCACATTGTAGCCCTATATGTCCTGAACTGACCAAGCCAAGTTTGGGGTTCAGGGGACTGATGGCCGTGGAGATATCGTGTCTCAAGATGACCCCATTTCCCCATAGACTCCCTATGTTAAACAGTCCAACTTTGGAGACTCGGTACTGGCCAGCCTTAGGTGCCAGTGACCCCACCTTTAGTCGACATGTAACCGAGAGTCTCCCCTACAAATGTGGGTAGTTTGGAGGTCCTGACACAAAAAAAAAATTTATGCCACTTCTAGGCTAAAGTCCCAAACCACCCAACTTTGGATGGCCAGTTCTCCCGAACCATAACCAGTAGCGACTTACTTTTTTCGCCACGTTGTAGCCCTATATGTCCTGAACTGACAAAGCCAAGTTTGGGGTTCAGGGGACCAATGGCCATGGAGATATCGCA
Source organism: Rana kukunoris (assembly GCA_029574335.1). Lineage (NCBI taxonomy): Eukaryota > Metazoa > Chordata > Amphibia > Anura > Ranidae > Rana > Rana kukunoris. The sequence continues at coordinate 26,383 of JAJQKJ010002963.1, forward strand.
TCTCAAGATGACCCCATTTCCCCATAGACTCCCATGTTAAACGGTCCTTCTTGAGAGACCCAGAACTGGCCAGCATTAAGTGCCAGTGACCCCACCTTTGGTAGACATGTACCCAAGAGTCTCCCCTACGTGGGTAGTTTGGAGGTCCAAGAGCCAAAAAATATATATATTTTTTTTTAAATTTGGAAAAAAATATATTTAAAAAAAAAATTTTTTTTTTGAAAAAATATTTGCTGGAAAAAAAAATGATACACTCCAGTTGCTATTCAGGAAGATGCTCCCCAAGTTTGAAGGCTCTAGGAGCTTTAGTTCAAAAGTTATAGCCCAAAAACCGATTTATGCCACTTCTAGGCTAAAGTCCCAAACCACCCAACTTTGGACGGCCAGTTCTCCCGAACCATAACCAGTAGTGACTTACTTTCTTCGCCACGTTGTAGCCCTATATGTCCTGAACTGACCAAGCCAAGTTTGGGGTTCAGGGGACCAATGGCCGTGGAGATATCGCATCTCAAGATGACCCCATTTCCCCATAGACTCCCATGTTAAACGGTCCTTCTTGAGAGACCCAGAACTGGCCAGCATTAAGTGCCAGTGACCCCACCTTTGGTAGACATGTAGCCAAAAGTCTCCCCTACGTGGGTAGTTTGGAGGTCCAAGAACCAAAAAAAAAATATTTTTTTTTTTTAAATTTGGAAAAAAATATATTTAAAAAAAAAAAATGAAAAAATATTTGCTGGAACAAAAAAAATGATACACTCCAGTTGCTATTCAGGAAGATGCTCCCCAAGTTTGAAGGCTCTAGGAGCTTTAGTTCAAAAGTTATAGCCCAAAAACCGATTTATGCCACTTCTAGGCTAAAGTCCCAAACCACCCAACTTTGGATGGCCAGTTCTCCCGAACCATAACCAGTAGCGACTTACTTTCTTCGCCACATTGTAGCCCTATATGTCCTGAACTGACCAAGCCAAGTTTGGGGTTCAGGGGACCAATGGCCGTGGAGATATCGCATCTCAAGATGACCCCATTTCCCCATAGACTCCCATGTTAAACGGTCCTTCTTGAGAGACCCAGAACTGGCCAGCATTAAGTGCCAGTGACCCCACCTTTGGTAGACATGTACCCAAGAGTCTCCCCTACGTGGGTAGTTTGGAGGTCCAAGAGCCAAAAAATATATATTTTTTTAAATTTGGAAAAAAATATATTTAAAAAAATTTTTTTTGAAAAAATATTTGCTGGAAAAAAAAAAATTGATACACTCCAGTTGCTATTCAGGAAGATGCTCCCCAAGTTTGAAGGCTCTAAGCTTTAGTTCAAAAGTTTAGCCCAAAAAAACGATTTTGCCACTTTAGGCTAAAGTCCCAAACCACCCAACTTTGGACGGCCAGTTCTCCCGAAAAAGCGGTAGCGACTATTTCTTTGCCAATTGTAGCCCTAATGTCCTGAACTGAAAGCCAAGTTTGGGATTCAGGGGACTGAAAAAATATTTCCCCATAGCTGGAACAAAAAAAATGATACACTCCAGTTGCTACACCAAAAAAAAAATTCAGGAAGACCCAAACCACCCAACTGCTCCCCAAGTTTGAAGCCCTATATCCCTGCTCTAGGAGCTTTAGTTCAAAAGTTAGAGACCCAGAACTAGCCAAAAACCGATTTATGGGTAGTTTGGAGGTCCACTTATATTTTTTTTAAATTTGGAAAAAAATATATTTAAAAAAAAATTTTTTTGAAAAAATATTTGCTAAAAAAAAAAATTGGCTAAAGTCCCAAACCACCAAAAGTTATAGCAACTTTGGATCCCAAACCACCCAACTTTGGCCAGTTCTCCCGAACCATAACCAGTAGCGACTTACTTTCTTTCGCCACATTGTAGCCCTATATGTCCTGAACTGACCAAGCCAAGTTTGGGGTTCAGGGGACTGATGGCCGTGGAGATATCGTGTCTCAAGATGACCCCATTTCCCCATAGACTCCCATGTTAAACAGTCCAACTTTGGAGACTCGGTACTGGCCAGCCTTAGGTGCCAGTGACCCCACCTTTGGTCGACATGTAACCGAGAGTCTCCCCTACAAATGTGGGTAGTTTGGAGGTCCTGACACCAAAAAAAAAATTATGCCACTTCTAGGCTAAAGACCCAAACCACCCAACTTTGGACGGCCAGTTCTCCCGAACCATAACCAGTAGCGACTTACTTTCTTCGCCACGTTGTAGCCCTATATGTCCTGAACTGACAAAGCCAAGTTTGGGGTTCAGGGGACCAATGGCCATGGAGATATCGCATCTCAAGATGACCCCATTTCCCCATAGACTCCCATGTTAAACGGTCCTTCTTGAGAGACCCAGAACTGGCCAGCATTAAGTGCCAGTGACCCCACCTTTGGTAGACATGTACCCAAGAGTCTCCCCTACGTGGGTAGTTTGGAGGTCCAAGAGCCAAAAAATATATATATTTTTTTTTAAATTTGGAAAAAAATATATTTAAAAAAAAAATTTTGAAAAAATATTTGCTGGAAAAAAAAAAATTGATACACTCCAGTTGCTATTCAGGAAGATGCTCCCCAAGTTTGAAGGCTCTAGGAGCTTTAGTTCAAAAGTTATAGCCCAAAAACCGATTTATGCCACTTCTAGGCTAAAGTCCCAAACCACCCAACTTTGGATGGCCAGTTCTCCCGAACCATAACCAGTAGCGACTTACTTTCTTTGCCACGTTGTAGCCCTATATGTCCTGAACTGACCAAGCCAAGTTTGGGGTTCAGGGGACCAATGGCCGTGGAGATATCGTGTCTCAAGATGACCCCATTTCCCCATAGACTCCCATGTTAAACGGTCCTTCTTGAGAGACCCAGAACTGGCCAGCATTAAGTGCCAGTGACCCCACCTTTGGTAGACATGTAGCCAAGAGTCTCCCCTACGTGGGTAGTTTGGAGGTCCAAGAACCCCCAAAAAAAAAAAAAAAATTTGGAAAAAAATATATTAAAAAAAAAAAATTGAAAAAATATTTGCTGGGAAAAAAAATGATACACTCCAGTTGCTATTCAGGAAGATGCTCCCCAAGTTTGAAGGCTCTAGGAGCTTTAGTTCAAAAGTTATAGCCCAAAACCCGATTTATGCCACTTCTAGGCTAAAGTCCCAAACCACCCAACTTTGGACGGCCAGTTCTCCCGAACCATAACCAGTAGCGACTTACTTTCTTTGCCATATTGTAGCCCTATATGTCCTGAACTGACCAAGCCAAGTTTGGGATTCAGGGGACCAATAGCCGTGGAGATATCGCATCTCAAGATGACCCCATTTCCCCATAGACTCCCATGTTAAACGGTCCTTCTTTGGAGACCCAGTACTGGCCAGCCTTAGGTGCCAGTGACCCCACCTTTGGTCAACATGTAGCCGAGAGTCTCCCCTACAAATGTGGGTAGTTTGGAGGTCCTGGCACCAAAAAAAAATTATGCCACTTCTAGGCTAATGTCCCAAACCACCCAACTTTGGACGGCCAGTTCTCCCGAACCATAACCAGTAGCGACTTACTTTCTTTGCCACATTGTAGCCCTATATGTCCTGAACTGACCAAGCCAAGTTTGGGGTTCAGGGGACTGATGGCCGTGGAGATATCGTGTCTCAAGATGACCCCATTTCCCCATAGACTCCCATGTTAAACCGTCCAACTTTGGAGACTCGGTACTGGCCAGCCTTAGGTGCCAGTGACCCCACCTTGGTCGACATGTAGCCGAGAGTCTCCCCTACAAATGTGGGTAGTTTGGAGGTCCTGACACCAAAAAAAATTATGCCACTTCTAGGCTAAAGACCCAAACCACCCGACTTTGGACGGCCAGTTCTCCCGAACCATAACTGGTAGTGACTTACTTTCTTCGCCACATTGTAGCCCTATATGTCCTGAACTGACCAAGCCAAGTTTGGGGTCCAGGGGACCAATGACCGTGGAGATATCGCATCTCAAGTTCACACTGTTTCCCCATAGACTCCATGTTAAACGGTCCTTCTTGAGAGACCCAGAACTGGCCAGCATTAAGTGCCAGTGACCCCACCTTTGGTAGACATGTAGCAAGAGTCTCCCCTACGTGGGTAGTTTGGAGGTCCAAGAACCAAAAAATATAAAAAAAAAAAATGGAAAAAAATATATTAAAAAAAAAAAAAATTGAAAAAATATTTGCTGGAAAAAAAATGATACACTCCAGTTGCTATTCAGGAAGATGCTCCCCAAGTTTGAAGGCTCTAGGAGCTTTAGTTCAAAAGTTATAGCCCAAAAACCGATTATGCCACTTCTAGGCTAAAGTCCCAAACCACCCAACTTTGGACGGCCAGTTCTCCCGAACCATAACCAGTAGCGACTTACTTTCTTCGCCACATTGTAGCCCTATAGTCCTGAACTGACCAAGCCAAGTTTGGGGTTCAGGGGACTGATGGCCGTGGAGATATCGTGTCTCAAGATGACCCCATTTCCCCATAGACTCCCATGTTAAACAGTCCAACTTTGGAGACTCGGTACTGGCCAGCCCTAGGTGCCAGTGACCCCACCTTTGGTCGACATGTAGCCGAGAGTCTCCCCTACAAATGTGGGTAGTTTGGAGGTCCTGACACCAAAAAAAAATTATGCCACTTCTAGGCTAAAGACCCAAACCACCCAACTTTGGACGGCCAGTTCTCCCGAACCATAACCAGTAGCGACTTACTTTCTTCGCCACGTTGTAGCGCCATATGTCCTGAACTGACGAAGCCAAGTGTAGGGGACCAATGGCTATATGTCCAAGATGACCCCATATGTTAAACTCCTTCTTGAGAGACCAAGCCAGCATTAAGTGCCAGTGACCCCACCTGGGACATGTCCAGGTTTCCCCTACGGAGTTTGGAGGTCCAAGAGCCAAAAAATATATATATTTTTTTTTTAAATTTGGAAAAAAAATATATTAAAAAAATTTTTTTGAAAAAATATTTGCTGGAAAAAAAAATTGATACACTCCAGTGCTATTCAGAGATGCTCCCCATTTGAAGGCTCTAGCTTTATTCAAAAGTTATAGCAAAAAACGATTAATGCCACTTCTAGGCTAAAGTCCCAAACCACCCAACTTTGGACCCAGTTCTCCCGAACCATAACCAGACTTACTTTTTTCGCCATGTAGCCCTAATGTCCTGACGACCAAGCCAAGTTTGGGGTTCAGGGGACTGGCCGTGGAGATATCTTGAGACCCCATTTCCCCATAGACCCAGTTAACTCCTTCTTGGCCAGCTGGCCAGCATTAAGTGCCAGTGACCCCACCTTTGGTAGACATGTAGCCAAGAGTCTCCCCTACGTGGGTAGTTTGGAGGTCCAAGAACCAAAAAATATATATATAATTTGGAAAAAAATATATAAAAAAAAAAAATTGAAAAAATATTTGCTGGAAAAAAAAAATTGATACACTCCAGTTGCTATTCAGGAAGATGCTCCCCAAGTTTGAAGGCTCTAGGAGCTTTAGTTCAAAAGTTATAGCCCAAAAACCGATTTATGCCACTTCTAGGCTAAAGTCCCAAACCACCCAACTTTGGACGGCCAGTTCTCCCGAACCATAACCAGTAGCGACTTACTTTCTTTGCCACGTTGTAGCCCTATATGTCCTGAACTGACCAAGCCAAGTTTGGGGTTCAGGGGACTGATGGCCGTGGAGATATCGTGTCTCAAGATGACCCCATTTCCCCATAGACTCCCATGTTAAACAGTCCAACTTTGGAGACTCGGTACTGGCCAGCCTTAGGTGCCAGTGACCCCACCTTTGGTCGACATGTAGCCGAGAGTCTCCCCTACAAATGTGGGTAGTTTGGAGGTCCTGACACCAAAAAAAAAATTATGCCACTTCTAGGCTAAAGACCCAAACCACCCAACTTTGGACGGCCAGTTCTCCCGAACCATAACCAGTAGCGAATTACTTTCTTCGCCACGTTGTAGCCCTATATGTCCTGAACTGACCAAGCCAAGTTTGGGGTTCAGGGGACCAATGGCCGTGGAGATATCGCATCTCAAGATGACCCCATTTCCCCATAGACTCCCATGTTAAACGGTCCTTCTTGAGAGACCCAGAACTGGCCAGCATTAAGTGCCAGTGACCCCACCTTTGGTAGACATGTACCCAAGAGTCTCCCCTACGTGGGTAGTTTGGAGGTCCAAGAGCCAAAAAATATATATTTTATTTTTTTTAAATTTGGAAAAAAATATATTTAAAAAAAAAAATTTGAAAAAATATTTGCTGGAAAAAAAAAATGATACACTCCAGTTGCTATTCAGGAAGATGCTCCCCAAGTTTGAAGGCTCTAGGAGCTTTAGTTCAAAAGTTATAGCCCAAAAACCGATTTATGCCACTTCTAGGCTAAAGTCCCAAACCACCCAACTTTGGATGGCCAGTTCTCCCGAACCATAACCAGTAGCGACTTACTTTCTTTGCCACGTTGTAGCCCTATATGTCCTGAACTGACCAAGCCAAGTTTGGGGTTCAGGGGACCAATGGCCGTGGAGATATCGCATCTCAAGATGACCCCATTTCCCCATAGACTCCCATGTTAAACGGTCCTTCTTGAGAGACCCAGAACTGGCCAGCATTAAGTGCCAGTGACCCCACCTTTGGTAGACATGTAGCCAAGAGTCTCCCCTACGTGGGTAGTTTGGAGGTCCAAGAACCAAAAAAATATTAAAAAAAAAAAAAATTGGAAAAAAATATATTAAAAAAAAAAAATTGAAAAAATATTTGCTGGAAAAAAAAATGATACACTCCAGTTGCTATTCAGGAAGATGCTCCCCAAGTTTGAAGGCTCTAGGAGCTTTAGTTCAAAAGTTATAGCCCAAAACCCGATTTATGCCACTTCTAGGCTAAAGTCCCAAACCACCCAACTTTGGACGGCCAGTTCTCCCGAACCATAAGCGGTAGCGACTTACTTTCTTTGCCATATTGTAGCCCTATATGTCCTGAACTGACCAAGCCAAGTTTGGGATTCAGGGGACCAATAGCCGTGGAGATATCGCATCTCAAGATGACCCCATTTCCCCATAGACTCCCATGTTAAACGGTCCTTCTTTGGAGACCCAGTACTGGCCAGCCTTAGGTGCCAGTGACCCCACCTTTGGTCAACATGTAGCCGAGAGTCTCCCCTACAAATGTGGGTAGTTTGGAGGTCCTGGCACCAAAAAAAAATTATGCCACTTCTAGGCTAAAGTCCCAAACCACCCAACTTTGGACGGCCAGTTCTCCCGAACCATAACCAGTAGCGACTTACTTTCTTTGCCACATTGTAGCCCTATATGTCCTGAACTGACCAAGCCAAGTTTGGGGTTCAGGGGACTGATGGCCGTGGAGATATCGTGTCTCAAGATGACCCCATTTCCCCATAGACTCCCATGTTAAACCGTCCAACTTTGGAGACTCGGTACTGGCCAGCCTTAGGTGCCAGTGACCCCACCTTTGGTCGACATGTAGCCGAGAGTCTCCCCTACAAATGTGGGTAGTTTGGAGGTCCTGACACCAAAAAAAATTATGCCACTTCTAGGCTAAAGACCCAAACCACCCGACTTTGGACGGCCAGTTCTCCCGAACCATAACTGGTAGTGACTTACTTTCTTCGCCACATTGTAGCCCTATATGTCCTGAACTGACCAAGCCAAGTTTGGGGTCCAGGGGACCAATGACCGTGGAGATATCGCATCTCAAGTTCACACTGTTTCCCCATAGACTCTCATGTTAAACGGTCCTTCTTGAGAGACCCAGAACTGGCCAGCATTAAGTGCCAGTGACCCCACCTTTGGTAGACATGTAGCCAAGAGTCTCCCCTACGTGGGTAGTTTGGAGGTCCAAGAACCAAAAAATATAAAAAAAAAAAATGGAAAAAAATATATTAAAAAAAAAAAAAAATTGAAAAAATATTTGCTGGAAAAAAAAATGATACACTCCAGTTGCTATTCAGGAAGATGCTCCCCAAGTTTGAAGGCTCTAGGAGCTTTAGTTCAAAAGTTATAGCCCAAAAAACGATTTATGCCACTTCTAGGCTAAAGTCCCAAACCACCCAACTTTGGACGGCCAGTTCTCCCGAACCATAACCAGTAGCGACTTACTTTCTTTGCCATATTGTAGCCCTATATGTCCTGAACTGACCAAGCCAAGTTTGGGATTCAGGGGACCAATGCCGTGGAGATATCGCATCTCAAGGTGACCCCATTTCCCCATAGACTCCCATGTTAAACGGTCCTTCTTTGGAGACCCAGTACTGGCCAGCCTTAGGTGCCAGTGACCCCACCTTTGGTCAACATGTAGCCGAGAGTCTCCCCTACAAATGTGGGTAGTTTGGAGGTCCTGGCACCAAAAAAAAATTATGCCACTTCTAGGCTAAAGTCCCAAACCACCCAACTTTGGACGGCCAGTTCTCCCGAACCATAACCAGTAGCGACTTACTTTCTTTGCCACATTGTAGCCCTATATGTCCTGAACTGACCAAGCCAAGTTTGGGGTTCAGGGGACTGATGGCCGTGGAGATATCGTGTCTCAAGATGACCCCATTTCCCCATAGACTCCCATGTTAAACAGTCCAACTTTGGAGACTCGGTACTGGCCAGCCTTAGGTGCCAGTGACCCCACCTTTGGTCGACATGTAGCCGAGAGTCTCCCCTACAAATGTGGGTAGTTTGGAGGTCCTGACACCAAAAAAAAATTATGCCACTTCTAGGCTAAAGACCCAAACCACCCAACTTTGGACGGCCAGTTCTCCCGAACCATAACCAGTAGCGACTTACTTTCTTTGCCACATTGTAGCCCTATATGTCCTGAACTGACCAAGCCAAGTTTGGGGTTCAGGGGACCAATGGCCGTGGAGATATCGCATCTCAAGATGACCCCATTTCCCCATAGACTCCCATGTTAAACGGTCCTTCTTGAGAGACCCAGAACTGGCCAGCATTAAGTGCCAGTGACCCCACCTTTGGTAGACATGTAGCCAAGAGTCTCCCCTACGTGGGTAGTTTGGAGGTCCAAGAACCAAAAAATATATATAAAAAAAAAAAAAAATTGGAAAAAAATATATAAAAAAAAAAAAAATTGAAAAAATATTTGCTGGAAAAAAAAATGATACACTCCAGTTGCTATTCAGGAAGATGCTCCCCAAGTTTGAAGGCTCTAGGAGCTTTAGTTCAAAAGTTATAGCCCAAAAACCGATTTATGCCACTTCTAGGCTAAAGTCCCAAACCACCCAACTTTGGACGGCCAGTTCTCCCGAACCATAAGCCAGTAGCGACTTACTTTCTTTGCCATATTGTAGCCCTATATGTCCTGAACTGACCAAGCCAAGTTTGGGATTCAGGGGACCAATAGCCGTGGAGATATCGCATCTCAAGATGACCCCATTTCCCCATAGACTCCCATGTTAAACGGTCCTTCTTTGGAGACCCAGTACTGGCCAGCCTTAGGTGCCAGTGACCCCACCTTTGGTCAACATGTAGCCGAGAGTCTCCCCTACAAATGTGGGTAGTTTGGAGGTCCTGGCACCAAAAAAAAATTATGCCACTTCTAGGCTAAAGTCCCAAACCACCCAACTTTGGACGGCCAGTTCTCCCGAACCATAACCAGTAGCGACTTACTTTCTTTGCCACATTGTAGCCCTATATGTCCTGAACTGACCAAGCCAAGTTTGGGGTTCAGGGGACTGATGGCCGTGGAGATATCGTGTCTCAAGATGACCCCATTTCCCCATAGACTCCCATGTTAAACAGTCCAACTTTGGAGACTCGGTACTGGCCAGCCTTAGGTGCCAGTGACCCCACCTTTGGTCGACATGTAGCCGAGAGTCTCCCCTACAAATGTGGGTAGTTTGGAGGTCCTGACACCAAAAAAAAATTATGCCACTTCTAGGCTAAAGACCCAAACCACCCAACTTTGGACGGCCAGTTCTCCCGAACCATAACTGGTAGCGACTTACTTTCTTCGCCACATTGTAGCCCTATATGTCCTGAACTGACCAAGCCAAGTTTGGGGTTCAGGGGACCAATGACCGTGGAGATATCGCATCTCAAGATTGACACCACTGTTTCCCCATAGACTCTCATGTTAAACGGTCCTTCTTGAGAGACCCAGAACTGGCCAGCATTAAGTGCCAGTGACCCCACCTTTGGTAGACATGTAGCCAAGAGTCTCCCCTACGTGGGTAGTTTGGAGGTCCAAGAACCAAAAAATATTTAAAAAAAAAAAAAAATTGGAAAAAAATATATAAAAAAAAAAAAAATTGAAAAAATATTTGCTGGAAAAAAAAAATGATACACTCCAGTTGCTATTCAGGAAGATGCTCCCCAAGTTTGAAGGCTCTAGGAGCTTTAGTTCAAAAGTTATAGCCCAAAAACCGATTTATGCCACTTCTAGGCTAAAGTCCCAAACCACCCAACTTTGGACGGCCAGTTCTCCCGAACCATAACCAGTAGCGACTTACTTTCTTTGCCATATTGTAGCCCTATATGTCCTGAACTGACCAAGCCAAGTTTGGGATTCAGGGGACCAATAGCCGTGGAGATATCGCATCTCAAGATGACCCCATTTCCCCATAGACTCCCATGTTAAACGGTCCTTCTTTGGAGACCCAGTACTGGCCAGCCTTAGGTGCCAGTGACCCCACCTTTGGTCAACATGTAGCCGAGAGTCTCCCCTACAAATGTGGGTAGTTTGGAGGTCCTGGCACCAAAAAAAAATTATGCCACTTCTAGGCTAAAGTCCCAAACCACCCAACTTTGGACGGCCAGTTCTCCCGAACCATAACCAGTAGCGACTTACTTTCTTTGCCACATTGTAGCCCTATATGTCCTGAACTGACCAAGCCAAGTTTGGGGTTCAGGGGACTGATGGCCGTGGAGATATCGTGTCTCAAGATGACCCCATTTCCCCATAGACTCCCATGTTAAACAGTCCAACTTTGGAGACTCGGTACTGGCCAGCCTTAGGTGCCAGTGACCCCACCTTTGGTCGACATGTAGCCGAGAGTCTCCCCTACAAATGTGGGTAGTTTGGAGGTCCTGACACCAAAAAAAAATTATGCCACTTCTAGGCTAAAGACCCAAACCACCCAACTTTGGACGGCCAGTTCTCCCGAACCATAACCAGTAGCGACTTACTTTCTTCGCCACATTGTAGCCCTATATGTCCTGAACTGACCAAGCCAAGTTTGGGGTTCAGGGGACCAATGGCCGTGGAGATATCGCATCTCAAGATTCACCCCAAACCACCCAACTTTTCCCCATAGACTCTCATGTTAAACGGTCCTTCTTGAGAGACCCAGAACTGGCCAGCATTAAGTGCCAGTGACCCCACCTTTGGTAGACATGTAGCCAAGAGTCTCCCCTACGTGGGTAGTTTGGAGGTCCAAGAACCAAAAATATATATATTTTTTTTTTAAATTTGGAAAAAAATATATTAAAAAAAAAAAAATTGAAAAAATATTTGCTGGAAAAAAAAATGATACACTCCAGTTGCTATTCAGGAAGATGCTCCCCAAGTTTGAAGGCTCTAGGAGCTTTAGTTCAAAAGTTATAGCCCAAAAACCGATTTATGCCACTTCTAGGCTAAAGTCCCAAACCACCCAACTTTGGACGGCCAGTTCTCCCGAACCATAAGCGGTAGCGACTTACTTTCTTTGCCATATTGTAGCCCTATATGTCCTGAACTGACCAAGCCAAGTTTGGGATTCAGGGGACCAATAGCCGTGGAGATATCGCATCTCAAGATGACCCCATTTCCCCATAGACTCCCATGTTAAACGGTCCTTCTTTGGAGACCCAGTACTGGCCAGCCTTAGGTGCCAGTGACCCCACCTTTGGTCAACATGTAGCCGAGAGTCTCCCCTACAAATGTGGGTAGTTTGGAGGTCCTGGCACCAAAAAAAAATTATGCCACTTCTAGGCTAAAGTCCCAAACCACCCAACTTTGGACGGCCAGTTCTCCCGAACCATAACCAGTAGCGACTTACTTTCTTTGCCACATTGTAGCCCTATATGTCCTGAACTGACCAAGCCAAGTTTGGGGTTCAGGGGACTGATGGCCGTGGAGATATCGTGTCTCAAGATGACCCCATTTCCCCATAGACTCCCATGTTAAACAGTCCAACTTTGGAGACTCGGTACTGGCCAGCCTTAGGTGCCAGTGACCCCACCTTTGGTCGACATGTAGCCGAGAGTCTCCCCTACAAATGTGGGTAGTTTGGAGGTCCTGACACCAAAAAAAAAATTATGCCACTTCTAGGCTAAAGACCCAAACCACCCAACTTTGGACGGCCAGTTCCCCGAACCATAACCAGTAGCGACTTACTTTCTTCGCCACATTGTAGCCCTATATGTCCTGAACTGACCAAGCCAAGTTTGGGGTTCAGGGGACCAATGACCGTGGAGATATCGCATCTCAAGATGACCCCATGACACTGTTGGCCAGCCTTAAGTTTTGGTCGACATGTAGCAGTCGTGGGTAGTCCTGGCGGCTCCTTTGGTTGAGAGCGACCTTTCAGTAGGTCCTGGACCAAGCCAGTTTCAGGGGACCAATTGGAGATATCGCATCTCAAGATGACCCCATTTCCCCATAGACTCCCATGTTAAACGGTCCTTCTTGAGAGACCCAGAACTGGCCAGCATTAAGTGCCAGTGACCCCACCTTTGGTAGACATGTAGCCAAGAGTCTCCCCTACGTGGGTAGTTTGGAGGTCCAAGAACCAAAAAATATTAAAAAAAAAAAAAAAATGGAAAAAAATATATTAAAAAAAAAAAAAATTGAAAAAATATTTGCTGGAAAAAAAAAATGATACACTCCAGTTGCTATTCAGGAAGATGCTCCCCAAGTTTGAAGGCTCTAGGAGCTTTAGTTCAAAAGTTATAGTTTGGGATGCCACTTCTAGGCTAAAGTCCCAAACCCACCCAACTTTGGACGGCCAGTTCTCAAATGTGGGTAGTTTGGAGGTCCGAAAAAAAAAATTATGCCATAACCAGTAGCGACTTACTTTCTTTGCCACATTGTAGCCCTATATGTCCTGAACTGACCAAGCCAAGTTTGGGGTTCAGGGGACCAATGGCCGTGGAGATATCGCATCTCAAGATGACCCCATTTCCCCATAGACTCCCATGTTAAACAGTCCAACTTTGGAGACTCGGTACTGGCCAGCCTTAGGTGCCAGTGACCCCACCTTTGGTCGACATGTAGCCGAGAGTCTCCCCTACAAATGTGGGTAGTTTGGAGGTCCTGACACCAAAAAAAAATTATGCCACTTCTAGGCTAAAGACCCAAACCACCCAACTTTGGACGGCCAGTTCTCCCGAACCATAACCAGTAGCGACTTACTTTCTTTGCCACATTGTAGCCCTATATGTCCTGAACTGACCAAGCCAAGTTTGGGGTCCAGGGGACCAATGGCCGTGGAGATATCGCATCTCAAGATGACCCCATTTCCCCATAGACTCCCATGTTAAACGGTCCTTCTTGAGAGACCCAGAACTGGCCAGCATTAAGTGCCAGTGACCCCACCTTTGGTAGACATGTAGCCAAGAGTCTCCCCTACGTGGGTAGTTTGGAGGTCCAAGAACCAAAAAAAAAATATATATATTTTTTTTTTTAAAAAATTGGAAAAAAATATATTAAAAAAAAAAAAATTGAAAAAATATTTGCTGGAAAAAAAAAATGATACACTCCAGTTGCTATTCAGGAAGATGCTCCCCAAGTTTGAAGGCTCTAGGAGCTTTAGTTCAAAAGTTATAGCCCAAAAACCGATTTATGCCACTTCTAGGCTAAAGTCCCAAACCACCCAACTTTGGACGGCCAGTTCTCCCGAACCATAAGCGGTAGCGACTTACTTTCTTTGCCATATTGTAGCCCTATATGTCCTGAACTGACCAAGCCAAGTTTGGGATTCAGGGGACCAATAGCCGTGGAGATATCGCATCTCAAGATGACCCCATTTCCCCATAGACTCCCATGTTAAACGGTCCTTCTTTGGAGACCCAGTACTGGCCAGCCTTAGGTGCCAGTGACCCCACCTTTGGTCAACATGTAGCCGAGAGTCTCCCCTACAAATGTGGGTAGTTTGGAGGTCCTGGCACCAAAAAAAAATTATGCCACTTCTAGGCTAAAGTCCCAAACCACCCAACTTTGGACGGCCAGTTCTCCCGAACCATAACCAGTAGCGACTTACTTTCTTTGCCACATTGTAGCCCTATATGTCCTGAACTGACCAAGCCAAGTTTGGGGTTCAGGGGACTGATGGCCGTGGAGATATCGTGTCTCAAGATGACCCCATTTCCCCATAGACTCCCATGTTAAACAGTCCAACTTTGGAGACTCGGTACTGGCCAGCCTTAGGTGCCAGTGACCCCACCTTTGGTCAACATGTAGCCGAGAGTCTCCCCTACAAATGTGGGTAGTTTGGAGGTCCTGGCACCAAAAAAAATTATGCCACTTCTAGGCTAAAGTCCCAAACCACCCAACTTTGGACGGCCAGTTCTCCCGAACCATAACCAGTAGCGACTTACTTTCTTTGCCACATTGTAGCCCTATATGTCCTGAACTGACCAAGCCAAGTTTGGGGTTCAGGGGACTGATGGCCGTGGAGATATCGCATCTCAAGATGACCCCATTTCCCCATAGACTCCCATGTTAAACAGGTCCAACTTTGGAGACCCAGTACTGGCCAGCCTTAGGTGCCAGTGACCCCACCTTTGGTCGACATGTAGCCGAGAGTCTCCCCTACAAATGTGGGTAGTTTGGAGGTCCTGACACCAAAAAAAAATTATGCCACTTCTAGGCTAAAGACCCAAACCACCCAACTTTGGACGGCCAGTTCTCCCGAACCATAACTGGTAGCGACTTACTTTCTTCGCCACATTGTAGCCCTATATGTCCTGAACTGACCAAGCCAAGTTTGGGGTCCAGGGGACCAATGACCGTGGAGATATCGCATCTCAAGTTCACACTGTTTCCCCATAGACTCTCATGTTAAACGGTCCTTCTTGAGAGACCCAGAACTGGCCAGCATTAAGTGCCAGTGACCCCACCTTTGGTAGACATGTAGCCAAGAGTCTCCCCTACGTGGGTAGTTTGGAGGTCCAAGAACCAAAAAATATTATAAAAAAAAAAAAATTTGGAAAAAAATATATTAAAAAAAAAAAAATTGAAAAAATATTTGCTGGAAAAAAAAAATGATACACTCCAGTTGCTATTCAGGAAGATGCTCCCCAAGTTTGAAGGCTCTAGGAGCTTTAGTTCAAAAGTTATAGCCCAAAAACCGATTTATGCCACTTCTAGGCTAAAGTCCCAAACCACCCAACTTTGGACGGCCAGTTCTCCCGAACCATAACCAGTAGCGACTTACTTTCTTTGCCATATTGTAGCCCTATATGTCCTGAACTGACCAAGCCAAGTTTGGGGTTCAGGGGACCAATGGCCGTGGGAGATATCGCATCTCAAGATGACCCCATTTCCCCATAGACTCCCATGTTAAACGGTCCTTTTGGAGACCCAGTACTGGCCAGCCTTAGGTGCCAGTGACCCCACCTTTGGTCAACATGTAGCCGAGAGTCTCCCCTACAAATGTGGGTTTGGAGGTCCTGGCACCAAAAAAAAATTATGCCACTTCTAGGCTAAAGTCCCAAACCACCCAACTTTGGACGGCCAGTTCTCCCGAACCATAACCAGTAGCGACTTACTTTCTTTGCCACATTGTAGCCCTATATGTCCTGAACTGACCAAGCCAAGTTTGGGATTCAGGGGACCAATAGCCGTGGAGATATCGCATCTCAAGATGACCCCATTTCCCCATAGACTCCCATGTTAAACGGTCCTTCTTTGGAGACCCAGTACTGGCCAGCCTTAGGTGCCAGTGACCCCACCTTTGGTCAACATGTAGCCGAGAGTCTCCCCTACAAATGTGGGTAGTTTGGAGGTCCTGGCACCAAAAAATTTTTTTGCCACTTCTAGGCTAAAGACCCAAACCACCCAACTTTGGACGGCCAGTTCTCCCGAACCATAACCGGTAGCGACTTACTTTTCTTTGCCACATTGTAGCCCTATATGTCCTGAACTGACCAAGCCAAGTTTGGGGTTCAGGGGACTGATGGCCGTGGAGATATCGTGTCTCAAGATGACCCCATTTCCCCATAGACTCCCATGTTAAACGTCCAACTTTGGAGACTCAGTACTGGCCAGCCTTAGGTGCCAGTGACCCCACCTTTGGTCGACATGTAGCCGAGAGTCTCCCCTACAAATGTGGGTAGTTTGGAGGTCCTGACACCAAAAAAATTATGCCACTTCTAGGCTAAAGACCCAAACCACCCAACTTTGGACGGCCAGTTCTCCCGAACCATAACTGGTAGCGACTTACTTTCTTCGCCACATTGTAGCCCTATATGTCCTGAACTGACCAAGCCAACAGGGGACCAATGACCGTGGAGATATCGCATCTCAAGTTCACACTGTTTCTAGACTCTCATGGGTCCTTCTTGAGTGGCCAGCATTAAGTGCCAGTGACCCACCTTTGGTAGACATGTAGCCAAGAGTCTCCCCTACGTGGGTAGTTTGGAGGTCCAAGAACCAAAAAATATATATAAAAAAAAATATAAAAAAAAAAAATTGAAAAAATATTTGCTGGAAAAAAATGATACACTTTGCTAAAAGATGCTCCCCAAAAGGCTCTAGGAGCTTTAGTTCAAAAGTTGCCCAAAAACATTTATGCCACTAGGCTAAAGTCCCAAACCACCCAACTTTGGAAAACCATAACCAGTAGCGACTGAAGCCCTATATGTCCTGAACTGACCAAGCCAAGTTTGGGTTCAGGGGACCAATGGCCGTGGAGATATCGCATCTCAAGATGACCCCATTTTCCCCATAGACTCCCATGTTAAACGTCCTTTTTGAGAGACCCAGAACTGGCCAGCATTAAGTGCCAGTGACCCCACCTTTGGTAGACATGTAGCCAAGAGTCTCCCCTACGTGGGTAGTTTGGAGGTCCTATTAAAAAAAAAAAATGGAAAAAAATATCTGGAAAAAAAATGATACACTAGTTGCTATTCAGGAAGATGCCCCCAAGTTTGAAGGCTCTAGGAGCTTTAGTTCAAAAGTTATAGCCCAAAAACCGATTTATGCCACTTCTAGGCTAAAGTCCCAAACCACCCAACTTTGGACGGCCAGTTCTCCCGAACCATAACCAGTAGCGACTTACTTTCTTTGCCACATTGTAGCCCTATATGTCCTGAACTGACCAAGCCAAGTTTGGGATTCAGGGGACCAATAGCCGTGGAGATATCGCATCTCAAGATGACCCCATTTCCCCATAGACTCCCATGTTAAACGGTCCTTCTTTGGAGACCCAGAGTACTGGCCAGCCTTAGGTGCCAGTGACCCCACCTTTGGTCAACATGTAGCCGAGAGTCTCCCCTACAAATGTGGGTAGTTTGGAGGTCCTGGCACCAAAAAAATAATTATGCCACTTCTAGGCTAAAGTCCCAAACCACCCAACTTTGGACGGCCAGTTCTCCCGAACCATAACCAGTAGCGACTTACTTTCTTTGCCACATTGTAGCCCTATATGTCCTGAACTGACCAAGCCAAGTTTGGGGTTCAGGGGACTGATGGCCGTGGAGATATCGTGTCTCAAGATGACCCCATTTCCCCCATAGACTCCCATGTTAAACAGTCCAACTTTGGAGACTCGGTACTGGCCAGCCTTAGGTGCCAGTGACCCCACCTTTGGTCGACATGTAGCCGAGAGTCTCCCCTACAAATGTGGGTAGTTTGGAGGTCCTGACACCAAAAAAAAATTATGCCACTTCTAGGCTAAAGACCCAAACCACCCAACTTTGGACGGCCAGTTCTCCCGAACCATAACCAGTAGCGACTTACTTTCTTCGCCACATTGTAGCCCTATATGTCCTGAACTGACCAAGCCAAGTTTGGGGTTCAGGGGACCAATGACCGTGGAGATATCGCATCTCAAGTTCACACTGTTTCCCCATAGACTCTCATGTTAAACGGTCCTTCTTGAGAGACCCAGAACTGGCCAGCATTAAGTGCCAGTGACCCCACCTTTGGTAGACATGTAGCCAAGAGTCTCCCCTACGTGGGTAGTTTGGAGGTCCAAGAACCAAAAAATATATATATAGATTTGTTTTAATTTTTTTTTTTAAATTGGAAAAAAATATATAAAAAAAAAAAAAATTGAAAAAATATTTGCTGGAAAAAAAAAAATGATACACTCCAGTTGCTATTCAGGAAGATGCTCCCCAAGTTTGAAGGCTCTAGGAGCTTTAGTTCAAAAGTTATAGCCCAAAAACCGATTTATGCCACTTCTAGGCTAAAGTCCCAAACCACCCAACTTTGGACGGCCAGTTCTCCCGAACCATAAGCCAGTAGCGACTTACTTTCTTTGCCACATTGTAGCCCTATATGTCCTGAACTGACCAAGCCAAGTTTGGGGTTCAGGGGACCAATAGCCGTGGAGATATCGCATCTCAAGATGACCCCATTTCCCCATAGACTCCCATGTTAAACGGTCCTTCTTTGGAGACCCAGTTACTGGCCAGCCTTAGGTGCCAGTGACCCCACCTTTGG
This sequence comes from Rana kukunoris, assembly GCA_029574335.1. Lineage (NCBI taxonomy): Eukaryota > Metazoa > Chordata > Amphibia > Anura > Ranidae > Rana > Rana kukunoris. The sequence goes on from JAJQKJ010002963.1 coordinate 44,965, forward strand.
TCAACATGTAGCCGAGAGTCTCCCCTACAAATGTGGGTAGTTTGGAGGTCCTGGCACCAAAAAAAAAATTA